>MVGT01004535.1:0-39095 GCA_002174775.1 Macleaya cordata
GAGTTGAGTTCTTCGGAGCCTTTGTAGATTTCTTCTCTTTCAACCGAAGTGAACCGAGACTCACTAGACTCTAACTCAGAATTACAAGTGATCATCTTGAGTTAATTTTTAACACGAAATTCGACAAACATAAAACATGGACCTTTCAAAGCTAGAGGCAAAAGCCAGACGTACGTCCATATCGGCGCCAGGTGACCGTTAGGACAAGGATCAGCAGTGGCAGCAAAATACTAGGATGCATCAAGTCTACGCGGTAACGACCAACCAAGGGCGTCAGCAAGACAAGAAAGACAAGCCCGAAGGGAAAAGCTACAAGAAAACAGACGCTCCTGCGGCACTAGAATACCCCTGCTTGGCGGAAGAGGTACTCGACCTCTTGGACGCTTGGGTAGTGAACGTAGATGTCCAGCTTCCCACTGTCAAGAGAGAGCCAACTGTGGCCAAATAGCGTGATCCGAGGTATTGCCATTACCACAGGTTCGTGGGGCATGCGACTAAAGATTGCTGATAGCTGCCGTGGCTCTTTGCTGAAAAACTGGGTAAAGGCGAGATTAATATTACAAGAGCCAGACCTGACTTGGTCGAGACCAACCCTTTGCCCACTTATCTCGCACACACTGCCACTCATTGCCCTCGACGTGATGAATTTGAGGAAGGAGAGATTGAAAGCGAAGATGAGCACGTGGAAGAACTCATGACGAACACGGAAAATATTGACAGGGTGCCCTCAACCTTGGTCGATACTGTTCTGTTTCAGAGATTATTCGACGCACTGGTCCTCAGTTCGGCCCAGCGGCACGATGCCGCGATGGCCATCACAATGATCTACAACAACCATAGTCAATCACAAGCTACCGCCTTGAGCAGGGAACCCACGAGACCTCGAAGGCGAACAGTGGTGGACTCCATCACCTTTTCAGAGGCGGATAAATGGGCTAACACAGACCACCTGTGCCCCTTATACTTGACTGTCAAGCTCAAGGGAAAGGAATTTAGGCGTGCCTTCATTGATGCAATACCCGAGAATTTATTTTCCTCATATTGTGAAATGAACAAGATGGGCCCAGTCCCATGGGTCGAGTATAGTCCGGAAACTATGGATTAATCAGTGGGTTGGGTGTCAAAAACCCATGTGTTAATTTCCATAGGGGTGGAATTAACGAGTCCCTTGCCTACGTACACATTTTTCATGCATGCATGAATTCTCTTTGCACGTGTTTAGATGGTTAATATTAGTAGTTATGTTGAGTTAAAATTATTATTTCATGTGAAATTTGTTGATATCATTAATAGTTATGTTGAATTGAAATTATTATTTCATGTGAAATATGTTGATATCATTAGTAGTTATATTGAGTTGAAATTATTATTTCATGTGAAATATATTGATATGAAGTATATATTCTATATAAAAAAAGGGTGGACCCGACGTTAAAGAAAGACCCTAGATTTTTATTATTTCATTTGAAAATATGTTGATTTATATATATATATATATGCATGTAAGGATTTAATTCATTAGAAAATATTCTTAGGATCACACTATATATATTACATGCAAGATATTAATGACACAGTGGACCCTACAAGTAGAGGCATTAAAGATAGAGAGAGAGAATCGATCCAACCTCTCTCCTTAGCACATATATTGTTACCTAAAATGACTCCATGCATGCAATAAAGATATTCATGTTATATATGAATATATATATATATGTACATTTGGTTAGTACTTATTGATTTGAAAGATATCTATACATATGGAAAGTTTGAAAAGCAATCAATGAGACTATCTTCTCAAATTGTTAGTATATGACCAAAATATCAAGGAATAACTACCAAGTTTAGGATAGTATCTAAGTTAGGGAATGAATTCAAAATTTGAATTCATTTGATGAAGACTATTTTTGGTTAACTCCTTTTGAAAATGCTACTAACAATAATAATATTTCCTTTCTAAGATAAGAATCAAGAGATGCCAACCGTTGGATTCATTTAAGGAGTTAAGATTATTAGATGTTTCAAAATTGACATATATGCATGCCAAAATCGATCTACACAATGGAGAAACTAACCAAATATAGGTTAAACTATTAAAATTCCAAAAGCTTACCTATTATACATAGATGACACCAAAATTTGGAAAGATTTGTTCACCAAGTTGGAATTAAACACATGGTGAATATACTAGCCTTAGGATTCACTTTTGATGGATATTGTTAAGCCTTAAGTAACTTTGACCATCAAAATGTTCTGGTCATGCTATACACCCTAGCATAATATTTTGAATGGAGAAGAAAAATACCAAAGTGGGATGAATTTTTAGAATTGAAGGTGGGGGTGATATAGATCTTGATTTTGAGAGAGAGAGAGAGAGAGATAGGCTGCCAAGTTCAACCTCTACTCTCCCTCCCTCTCATTTTATCTTCATTCAGTTAAAAAGAGAGAGAGAGAGAGAGAGAGAGAGAGAGAGAGAGAGAGAGAGAGAGAGAGCCTAGTCGATTTCTCCCCTCCCTCTCTAAACTATTTCCCTCTCTTCTCTAACTATCCCTAAACACACCAACATTCTCCATTGAAACCTAAACTTATAAAGAAGAAAAAAGGAAGACCTAAGAGAAGAAATGAGAAGATATGATCACCTCTACTCAATAAGATCGCGGTTAAGGTAGGAGGAAAATCTGTTTAAGATTATATATTCACCCTTATAATCTTATGTGTAAATGTGTATAAATAAAATACATGATTTAGTTTAACTTTGTTGTGGACATGTTTTATTTTCGATGGCATGATATATGTATATATGTGTGTGTGTATATATATATATATATACATATATGCGTTTAAAGATGAGAATCAATTTTACCATGATGATGTAGATATCTAATATGTGATTGTTTGATTTCATTAAATTTGAGATCGTGATCTAACATGTGGTTGCTTGGTTCATGGACCTAAATATGTTACATATATTTTGCATGTTAACATGACGATGATGAAGCATGCCTATATAGAATGATGATTTTCAGGTGTTTTACATGTTTTGTGTAAAAAGATACACGTTCAGTGCATGATCAGTTGGGAAAAAGAAAAATATGTAACAAGAACAAGAGAAATATCTTGAATCTAAATGATTCGTGCCTTTTAGGCGGCTTTATGGCGATACCCCCTGATGGGTTTCCCGTGGAAGACGATCTCACGATCGTGGGTGGTACCCGTAACAGCCGTAAGATTTAAAAATCGTAAAGAAGAATAAGCTGTCAAAAAGACCACGGTTTTCTGGTTATTAACTGATGCTGAATGCTTATGCATATTAAAATGTGTTGTTGTAAGCTTATCATTAAGCGTTGTGTATGCTGTCCCAATATAATTTGGTGATGATTTATGCATGTTAATATGCAATGATGATCATGTTGTGTTTTGGATGATATATATATATATATATATATATATATATATATATATATATATATATATATTGGGAATGTTTTGGTCACATTTTTATGATGATTTGAACCATGAAATGTTGCTGTCACAAAGTTTAAAAAGCATGGCAATCTTAGTTGGAGCATTAAATGCTATATAAGGCTAAGGTGTATCGATTGTGGAGACGTGGTATGCATGTATATGAGGCTTGATGTAGATTTCCATCTATTTCCCAATGAAGTGAAGTTATATTAGATGCTGTCACATAAGTGAAAAAGCGTGACAGAATCGTAGATTGAGGTGTATGTGTCATAAGTGATGGAGATGATCATGAATGCAGCTTGATGTGACTTGGAGTTATCTTATGGGATATCCAAAAGTGTTTCTAGGCCATTTTAGGCACAGAAAGTAATAGGCAAAATTTATTATTATCTGTGTTGCGTGTGTTGTAGGCAAGGTGAGTCAGTTGGATTCTAGTTACAAGAATTCAACGGGAATGGGTATATGTATAGACTTACTATATATATATAGACATATATGTATGGAAAATATAACAAAAGGAGAATTTAAAGAAATTTTCCTACAACGATACTTTCCGGAATTTGCGCGTGCACAAAAGAGCATGGAATTCATGAATTTGCTTCAAGGAGACATAACAGTCACCCAGCATGGGAAGAAATTCATTGAACTATCTTGATATGCCCCATATGTGATAGCCACGGAGTTACTCAAGGCTCGCAAATTTCAGGGAGGATTGAAGGTAGTAATTAGAGGGAGAGTGGTTCCATTTTGCTACGGCACTACACTCGGGATGTTGACATGACATTAGTCGTGGAAGCAAAATGGGTTAATAGCCAGAGAGAAAAAGAACGAAGTGACTAGAGGAAAAAGCACAAGCCAAATCCCAGGTAAGCTCAACGGGCACAGCACCAGCAAGGGAATAGACAACAACCAACAAGCAACAATGAACGGAAGTGTTATCGTTGTGGCTAAGAAGGGTATATTGTAAGGAACTGCCCACAGCAACCGCGTGGACAGGATGGAAGATAGAATCATCAGAATCAGGAACAAGCACCCTATCACCGACTTCAGGGTCAACAACAGAATCAGCAACACAATCACCCACATAATGGTCAAGGGCAACCACAACATCAAGCAAGGAATAATGCACCGCCATATCAACCGAAGCCATAAGAGGCACCGCAGGTGCAAGGTCATGTCAACCATCTGGCACCTCTCAAGGTGAAAGCTGAAGTCGCCACTATTGAAGGTAGATTTTTGATCTATAGCTCCTGGGCTAAGATACTTTTTGATTCTGGTGCATCACATTCTTTTATATCTGTACATTTTGCTATAACCCTTAGGTTAGAAGTTACACCTTTGGGGTAATTATTGCATATAGCGTTCCCTCTAGGGCAAACTATCGTCTTGAATAGAGTCTGTAGGAGTTGTCATATTATTTTAGCCGATCATGAACCGGCAGTAGACCTTATTGTCATAAAAATGGCAGAGTATGATGTAATCTTAGGAATGGACTGGTTATCCTCCTACAGAGTCATACTGGATTGTCTTAATAGAAAAGTCACTTTCACCACTCCAGAGGGACACAGGTTATCTGTCCATAGAGATAAAGATAAGATCATCGATCCACTCAAAACTAGGATGATCAGGCAACGCCTCACTAACCAGCATCGAGCCTTACTAGCATTCCTGGTGGAAGCCAATACCCCGGCATCAATAAGGGTTAGTATCCCAGTAGTCGACGACTACGAAGACGTATTCCCTAAAGAATTTCCAGGATTACCACCTCATAGAAAAATCGAGTTTGAGATAGAAGTCTAATTAAGTACGAAGGAGATCTCAATCCCACCTTATCAAATGGTGCCTCAAGAAGTCAAAGAGTTGGACAAGCAATTTCGAGAACTACAGCAATTGGGGTTCATTAGACCCAGCGCATCACCATAGGGAGCACCAGTGTTGTTTATGAAGAAGAAAGACGGATCAATGAGATTATATGTGGATTACCGTCAACTTAATAAGGTAACCATCAAGAATAGATATCCACTGCCAAGGATTGAAGATCTCTTAGATCAACTGAAATGAGCCAAACACTTTTCAAAAATTGATCTGCGATCGGGCTACCATAAGCTCAAAATTAGGGAGAAGGATATTAAAAAGGCAGCATTCAGGACGCGCTGTGGTTATTTTGAATTCTTGGTAATGCCCTTTGGGTTAACCAATGCACCGGCGGCGTTCATGGACCTAATGAACAGAGTATTTCAGCCCGACTTGAATCGTTTTGTGGTAGTCTTTGTAGATGATATACTGGTATACTCGAAGACTATAGAGGAACATGAGGAACATCTAGAAATAGTTCTACAGACTCTCAGAGAGTATCAGCTCTATGCAAAGAGAGTATCAGCTCTAGGCACGTCATATCAGAACTGGGTATCGCGGTGGACTCTGATAAAATAGCAGAGGTGGTCGGATGGGAGAGATCCAGGAATGTCCATGAAATTCAAAGTTTCTTGGGCTTGGCAGGATATTATCGAAGGTTTGTGGAAAATTTTTCTAGAATAGCAGCTCCACTGACAAAGCTGACAAGGAAAGGAGTCAAGTTCGAGTTGAACTTCGAATGCAAAAAATCATTTGAGGAATTAAAGACAAGGTTAACAACCGCTCCAATTCTGGCGACCCCTGAGACATGAATCAGATAAATAGTATAGTGTGATGCGTCACGAAGAGGACTGGGAGGAGTCCTCATGCAGAAAGGAAAGGTTGTAGCATATGCATCGTGACAGCTGAAGAACCACGAGAAGAACTACGCGACTCATGATCTTGAGTTGGTAGCAGTAGTTTTTATGTTGAAGTTGTGGAGGCACTACTTGTACGGAAAGAAGTTCAAAGTTTTCTCAGACCACAAAAGCCTAAAATATATTTTTATGCAGAAGGAACTGAATCTGCGTCAGAGGAGATGGTTAGAGTATCTAAATGATTATGACTTCACATTGGACTACCATCCAGGAAAGGCTAATGTAGTGGCAGATGCTCTAAGTAGAAAAAGTCATGGAACCTTGGCAACTACTAGAATGATGGGAATAATAGCAGACTTCGAGCTCCAAGTGGTAAGAGGGACGGATAGAGCATACATTGATCATGTGGTGGCAAAAACTATCATAATGAAGAAAGTTATAGAGGCACAACAATAAGATGTCTTGCTTCAGGAGGTTAAAACTCTAATCCAGGCTAACGATGCGCAATAAGGATGGACCACAGGAAGTGATGGAGGAATCCTATTTAAGGGAAGGATATGTGTACCAGACAAGGATGAACACAGGAAGGAGATCCTGACGATGGCATATGAATCCACCGTTTCCTTATACCCAGGGAGTACCAAGATGTACCAGGATCTGAAGAGACAATTTTGGTGGAAGGGTATGAAGAGGGGCATGGCTCTATATGTGTCAAAGTGCCTCATATATCAATAAGTAGGGATTGAGCACTAGAGGCTAGTGGGACCACTGAAATCGCTGGATATTGCCGAATGGAAGTGGGATTTCATAAATATGGACTTTATGAGAGGATTATCTAAAACCAAACAGCATTATGACAGTATCTGGGTAATTGTGGATAGGCTTACAAAGTCTACACATTTTCTTCCCTCCAAACAAACAAACACAATAGTAGCTCCGAGTGTTCTGTATGTGAAGGAGATTATAGTACACCATGGTGTACCATTGTCTATTATGTCGGACAGAGATCGGTTGTTCACATCTCAGTTCAGGGAGAGTTTCTAAGAAGCTATAGGAACGCAACTACACTTGAGCATGGCATACCACCCGTAGACTGACGGACAGTCCGAAAGGACCATACAGGTTTTGGAGGACATGCTGAGGGCTTATCCAGTTCGCAAATAATAATACTTAATAATCCAGCATCGGCATGGAACCTTTGAAGCTCTCTACGGGAGACCTTGCAGAATACCTTTATGTTGGGTCGAGGTTAGTGAAAAGAGCGTGATGGGACCAGGTTTCATGCAGCGAACCTTATAGATTGTTCAACTGATCAAGGAGAGACTGGTGACGGCTCAAAATAGACAAAAGTAGTATGCTGATAACCGAAGGAGACCACTTGAATTTCAAGAGGGGGAGTATGTGTTCCTGAGGGTCAGCCCACGACCTGGAATCAAGAGGTTTGGCAAAAGAGGGAAATTGTCACCACGTTACATCGAACCATTTGAAATACTCGGTCGAGTCGGGGAAGTGGTGTATTGACTTGCTTTACCGCCATAATTGACTGCTATGGACAATGTGTTCCATGTTTCAATGCTACGAAAATATCACGCGGATGATAGACTGCAAGAGGTTCAGTTGAATGAGGATACCACGTACGAAGAGAAGCCCTTATGTGTTTTGGATACAAAAACACAAGAACTCTAGAACAAGACGCTTCACCTGGTAAAGATCCAGTGGCAGCGCCATAGCCCTGAAGAGGCAATATGGGAGCTGGAGTCGGTGATTCGGGAAAAATACCCCAAGGTGTTTTCAAGTAACTGATTTAACCTTACCTTGTTGATGATTTTGAATTTTGGGACGAAATTCTTTTAAGAGGGTGATGATGTAACACCCGAGAATTTATTTTCCTCATATTGTGAAATGAACAAAATGGGCCTAGGCCCATGGGTTGAATATAGTTCAGAAAGTTTCGATTAATCAGTGGGTTGGGTGTCAAAAACCCATGTGTTAATTTTCATAGGGGTGGAATTAACGAGTCCATTTCCTACGTATACGCTTTGCATGCATGCATGAATTCACTTTGCATGTGTTTAGATGGTTAATATTAGTAGTTTTGTTGAGTTGAAATTATTATTTCATATGAAATTTGTTGATATCATTAGTAGTTATGTTGATTTGAAATTATTATTTCATGTGAAACATGTTGATATAAAGTACATATTATATATAAGGAAAGGGTGGATCCCACGTTGAAGAAAGACCCTAGATTTCTATTATTTTATGTGAAAATATGTTGATTTGATATCTATATATAAATGTATATATTTATTTGCATATATATATATATATATATATATATATATATATATGCATGTGAGGATTTAATTCATTGGAAAATATTCTTAGGATCACATTAATTATATTGCATGCAAGATATTAATGACACAGTGGACCACACAAGTTGGGGGGCGTTAAAGATAGAGAGAGAATCGATCCAACCTCTCTCTCTTAGCAAATATTGTTACCTAAAATGACTCCATGCATGCAATAAAGATATTTATGTTATATATAAATGTATATATGTATATTTGGTTAGTACATGTTAATTTGAAAGATATCTATCCATATGGAAAGTTTGAAAAACAATCAATGAGAATATCTTCTCAAATTGTTAGTATATGACCAAAATATCAAGGAATAACTAACAAGTTTAGGATAGTATCTAAGGGAATGAATTCAAAATTTGAATTCATTTGATGAAGTCTATTTTTAGTTAGCTCATTTTGAAAATGTTACTAACAATAATAATATTTCCTTTCTAAGTTAAGAATAAAGAGATGCCAACCGTTGGATTCATTTAAGGAGTCAAGATTATTAGATGTTTCAAAATTGACATATATGCATACCATAATCGATCTACACAATGGAGAAACCAACCAAATATAGGTTAGACTATTAAAATTCCAAAAGCTTACCTATTATACATAGATGACATCAAAATTTAGAAAGATTTGTTCACCAAGTTGGAATTAAACACATGATGAAAATACTAGCCTTAGGATTCACTTTTGATGGACATGTGTCAAGCCCTTAGTAGCTTTGAACATCAAAATGTTATGGTCATGCTATACACCCTAGCATAATATTATGAATGGAGAAGAAAAATACCAAAGTGGGATGAATTTTTAGAATTGAAGGTGGGGGTGATATAGATCTCGATTTTGAGAGAGAGAGAGAGAGATAGGCTGCCAAATTCGACCTCTACTCTCCTTCTCTCTCATTTTCTCTTTATTCAGTTAAAAAAGAGAGAGAGAGAGAGAGATAGGCTGCCAAGTTCGACCTCTACTCTCCTTCCCTCTCATTTTCTCTTTATTCAGTTCAAAAAGAGAGAGAGAGAGAGAGAGAGAGCCTAGCTTATTTCTCCCCTCCCTCTCTAAACTATTTCCCTCTCTTCTCTAACTATCCCTAAACACACCAACATCCTCCATTGAAACCTAAGCTAAGGAAGAAAGGAGGAAGAAAGGAGGAAGAAGGAAGATCTAAGAGAAGAAAGGAGAAAAGATCATCACCTCTACTCAATAGGATCGCGGTTAATGTAGGAGGAAAATCGGTTTAAGATTATATATTCACCCTTATAATCTTATGTGTGAATTTGTATAAATAAAATACATGATTTAGTTTAACTTTGTTGTGGAAATATTTTATTTTCAATGGCATGATATATATATATATATATATGCATTTATAGATGAGAATCGATTTTACCATGATGATGTGGATATCTATTATGTGATTGTTTGATTTCATTAAACTTGAGATCGTGATTTAACATGTGGTTGCTTGGTTCATGGACCTAAATATTTTACATATATTTTGCATGTTAACATGATGATGATGAAGTATGCCTATATCAAATGATGATTTGCATGTGTGTTATATATTTTGTGTAAAAAGATGCACGTTGAGTGCATGATCACTTGGGAAAAAGAAAAACATGTAATAAGAATAAGAGAAATATTTTGAATCTAAATGATTGGTGCCTTTTAGGCGGCCTTATGGCGATACCCCATGATGGGTTCCTCGCGGTAGATGATCTCACAATTGTGGGTGGCACCCATAACAGCCGTAAGATTTAAAAATCGTAAAGTAGAATAAGCTGTCAAAAAGACCTCGCTTTTCTAGTTATAAACTAATGCTGAAAGCTTATCTATATTAAAAAGTGTTGTTGTAAGCTTATCATTAAGCGTTGTGTATGCTGTCCCAACATGATTTGGTGATGATTTATGCATGTTAATATGCAATGATGATCATATTGTGTTTTGCAGGATATATATATATTGGGAATGTTTTGGTCACATTTTTATGATGATAGGAACCATAAAATGTTGTTGTCACAAAGTTTAAAAAGCATGGCAGATCATAGTTCGAGCATTAAATGCCATATAACGCTAAGGTGTATCGATATTGGAGACGTGGTTTGCTTGTATATGAGGTTTGATGTAGATTTCCATGTATTTCCCAATGAAGTGAAGTTATATTTGATGCTGTCACATAAGTGAAAAAGCGTGACAAAATCGTAGATTGAGGTGTACTTGTCATAAGTGATGGAGATGATCATGAATGCACCTGGATGTGACTTGGAGTTGTCTTATGGGATATCCAAGAGTGTTTCCAGGCTATTTTAGGCACGGGATGTAACGGGTAAAATTTATTATTATCCGTGTTGCATGTGTTGTAGGCAAGGTGAGTCAGTTGGATTCTTGTTACGAGAATTCAATGGGAATGGGTATATGTATAGACTTACTATATATATGTATATATATATATAATAGTTCGTGTATTATTATTTCTTCCTTCTGAGTTAAACTCATTATTTTCCTTCCTACTCTCCACAGATTCAGGAGTTAGAACATCAGGCGGATCGTAGATTCGTGGGAGTGTTACTCGTCTTATGAACTACGGAGTAGATTATTCTACTTCAAAAAACACTACTACTTATTATTACAATCTAATCAGGGATGGGATTATTGAATTTGTATTTGAATGATTTGAATAATTTTAAAAGCACTCGGTTATGGAATATTTCGTGAACACTATTGGTTATTGTTTGGTAGATGGCTGAGACTTCTTACTTATGTAAGAGTCAGTATTAGTTACAGTCGTGAGACTCATTCAATTAATCTTTACCATCTGATGAGTATGTATTGTTATTTTAGAAACACGTTAGTTGAGGTCATTTAATGAACTTTAAGAAAAACCTCTACTCGGGAATTGTCTTTACGTGAAAACCTTTTTTGGGAGAGAATGGAAAGTAACGAGGAAGTAATCTTGTTGAACTCTCTGTCTCTCTTCATATTTATATACCTATTCTTACTAGCTTTAAATAGACTCTTGTTTCTCGAAACGGAGCATTGTTTGAACCCTATTCTTTAAAAAAAAAATATCAGAGGAAATTGTAAACCTTTTTTCTAATGGACTGGGCTTGGGGTCTAGTGGACTGGGCTTTGGTCATGGACCCTAGGGTCGGGTCATTACAATTGATACAGGCGCCTCCCTCAACCTCATCCCTATAAACATATTCAAAGTCCTGGGTGTTTCGAAACATAAGGTCATGCGCAACATTACCTGAGTCTAAGGGTTCGGCGGTCAGCACCAAAGTGCACGCGGGACCATTAACCTGGACTTTAAGGTGGGTCTTCTTCATGCTCTGACCAGATTCTATGTGTAAGATGCTGACACCTCCTACCATGTGTTGTTAGGCTGACCCTAGTTATACAAGCAAAAGGTGGTGGCCTCCACTTACCATCAGTGCATCAAAGTAATCGCCAAAGGGAAGGTATGTTGCATCCCCGCCTCAGAGGCTCCTTTCGCTCCAAAAGAAGCCTATCTGGCCGATGCCGCCTTCTACGATACGTTGTCGCTCCCAGGAGAGACCCAAGAGCAGATATATAGCACGCTGCTACCTAATTGGATAGAGGCGTTCGAGCACTACCAACGGGTCAGCCAGGAGGAGGCTCGAGCCCTCCAACAGGAGGTCCAAACCAGAAGAATAAAGCGTGAACAAAATTCGACTATTAATCCATCTCGATCCAAAAAGCGTACGGTGAGACAGGACGTCCTGCCGGATGGAAAGCACGTCTACCGCTTATAGCAATCAACTAGGGAGGGTTGCCGCCTTCCCCACCAAGCCAGTACTGTGGAAGGCCAAGACGTAGTCCAAAAAGCGCAACCTCAATTACAAGATATGGTCAGATCTGCCGTTGACACTCTGGACACTGTGAACTTGGGAACAGACAAAGATCCGTACCCTATCCTGGTGAGCACTACCTTAACTACCGAGGAACGAGAACAACTTATCCAACTGCTCACAGAATATTTGGATGTTTTCGCTTGGACCTTTCCTTGGATGCCTGGCCTTGATCGAAGCTTGGTCACTCACGCTTTAAATGTGGACCCTTCAAACATGCCCGTCAAACAACCAACATGAACCTTCCACCCAGATCTAGAAGACAAGATCAAGAGCGAAATCCAGAAGCTTCTAACGACGGGTTTCATCAAGCCCATACAGTATCCAACTTGGCTGGCAAACATCGTCCTAGTTAAAAAAAAGTACTGTCAAATTCGTTGTTGTGTCGACTTCTGGGATCTCAACAAGGCCTGCCCAAAAGATGATTTTCCCTTGCCCCACATTGACATGCTTGTGGATGTCACAATGGGACACGAGATGTTTTCCTTCTTGGACGTGTACAACGGGTACAATCAAATTAAGATGGTAGCCAGAGACGCCGAGAAGATGGCCTTCCTGGCTCTGTTAAGCAACTTTAACTATACTGTCATGCCCTTCGGATTGAAGAATGCAGGGGCCATATACCAGCGAGTAGTGAGCACCACCGTCCATGATGTGATGCACAAAGAGCTCGAAGATTACGTGGACGATATTGTGGTGAAATTGAGAAAGCAAGATCCGAGTGTTCCAGTGGTGCCGCGACTTCAATCTGCAGATGAACCCAATGAATTGCGCCTTCGGTGTCTCCGTCGGGAGGTTCCTAGGATTCATTGTCACTAAGGACGGGATCAAGATAGATCCGGATAAGACCTCAGCAATACTCGGTATGCAAGTACCAAAGGATTAGAAAGAGCACCAAAGCTATATGGGAAAATTCACTTAAATCCGACGCTTCATACCCGGCCTGGCCGAAGCCATAAGTCACCTCATGCCTTTGTTGAAAAAAGGGGCCGACTTCAAATGGGAAGGGAAACAGTTGGAGGCTTTCGATCAACTCAAGAAAGTACTCACCTCCCCCGCCGTCATGAGGCCACCCACTAAGAAGGGCCCCTACTACTCTACACCGCCTCCACTGAACGCTCCATCGGTGCACTGCTAGCCCAAGTCAAAGGCAGCATTGAATGGCTAGTGTACTACGTCAGTCGCATCCTAAAGGACTCAAAGATTGGATACCTAAAAGTTGAACATGCCTGCCCAGCCCTGAACTAGGCCATCCAAAAGCTACGCCCTTACCTGCTATCGAACACTGTCGTTCTCATCTCCAAGTTAGATCCCACGACCTATCTCATCTCCAAACCAGCCCTCAGCGGATGAGTCGCGAAATGGCTACTGCAACTGTCAGAGTTCGACATACGGTACGAAAGGCCGAAAGCTATCAAGGGACAGGCCGTGGCAGATTTACTAACCTCATTCCCCACAACCGAGGGAAATGACCTCCATGATTATATACCGGGGGATATCGAGATGATCTTGGTAGCGCAGGCAGATAAGTTGCAAATGAGCTTCAACGGATCATCTACGGCCGAATCAGGTGGGGCTGGGACCATACGCACTTCACCTCAAGAGAATCCTTTACTTACTCCTTCAAACTCGCATTTCCTTGCTCCAACAACATTGCTGAGCACGAGGCCTTCCTCATTGGTCTCTCTTTCGCAAAAGGAATGGGGGTCCAGGACATCGAGGTTAAAGGGAACTCCGACTTAGTGGTAAGCCAACTAAATGGGGCTTTCGCCCTCAAGGAACCCCACCTTACCGCGTACAGGGCCGAAGCATAGAAGCTAATCAAGGAATTCGCCCGGGTCACTCTGACACACATGGGATGAGTGGACAACCAGCACGCTGATGCCCTAGCTTCGCTTGCCTCCAAGCTACCAACGGGCTAAGAGAAAAGGAGTATTACCATAGCTAATCGACCCATGCCAACCATTTGGATGGGGGAAGAACAAGCTCTTGAAGAAGGAGATTGGTAAAAGCCGATAGTAGCATCACTCAGCCTTACCCCCACCCAGAGGAACATCAGCGACAAGATCGGAAGAAGGCATGCAAATATTACAGTAGCTCTACGAGGCAGCCTGCGGCCCAACCTTAGGACTGACCTTGGGACGACGCCTACAGCGCCTAGGGTACTACGGGCCAACCATAGACCAGCAAGCGCAAGCCCTTCAGGATGCCTGCTTATCATGCCAAAGTCCACCCTAGCACACAGAGGTCCTGACCGCTGAAGAACAAGTCAATTATCGACAACCTTACCTGGATTATATCAGATACCACCGCCTCTCGAAGCATAGAAGCTACTGAAACAGATTCGGAGGTTTGTACTTCAAGATGGTATACTTTACTGTATGAGCTTTAGGAGGCAACCACTAAGGTGCCTAGGAACATCTGAGGCAAACACTATCCTGCAGGAGTTGCACGAGCGGGAGCACCAAGGCCACAAACATTTTTACCAACAGGTGTACGACATGGGCTACTACTGGCCTACCATGGAGGAGGACGCCATGGCACACGCGCAAGCGTGCAAAAAATGCCAAGAATATGGTAATCTCGTATATGCTTCTTCTACGGTTTTACATTCCATTATATCACCATTGCCCTTTTACAGTTGGGGACTTAACCTCATCGACAGCATTCACCCGAAGTCATCCAAGAACCACATTTGGATCATCACTACCATAGAGTACTTCACCAAATGGGTTGAGGCGATCCCCCTCAAAAGCGCGACAGGGAGTGTGATAGCCCAATTTATCAAAGAATACATCCTGTACCACTTTGGGATACCCAAGTACATTCTGTCCGACAACGACACCCCGTTCATGAACCAACAGGTCACTAACTTGATGGAGCAATACGGGATATGCCACTATGCATCCACACCATACTATCCTAAGGGGAACAGACAGGCAGAAGCAACCAACAAGGTGCTACTCAAAACAATCAATCGCACTGTGCACGACAGTAAAAAAGACTGGCACGAAAAGCTGCCGCTCGCACTCTGGGCATACAGGACTAGCCCTCGGACCTCCACAGGAGTGACACCATACTCCCTGGTCTATGGGGACAAAGCAGTACTCCCCGCTGAAATCAAATTAGAATCAGCTCGCATCGTTTTCTGGTGCGGAATACTGTGGATGCCTAAAGACGAGCACCATGCACATACACTTAGCTTGGACTTACTAGATGAAAGGCGGGCCAGAGCCCAGTAAAGCCCGAACCTTATCGAAGTACAACCTTGATCTGCTCTGAAAACAGGTACTTCGCCAATAACTCGCTTTCAAGCTACAGCCCATAACCAAACAGGGTCTACTACTATCAGAAATATGGCTTTGCCCCAAAGGCATAGTCCGGGTCTGAGGCCCAACCTCAAGACAAAGAACACCTTCCAACGAAGCCAACTTCTAGTTTGAAAAGGGCAACTCGGCCTGAAATCAGCTAAAGCTTCACAGAAAAGTACGAAACAATTCAGGACAAATGTAAGACAAAACAGAAAATGAGAATCAACAAATGGTCAATAAAGCATTAGCTTTTATTCCATGATTCCAAGATACAAAGCAGGACTGCCAAAGTACAAACTTTTAGTCTAAGAGCAATAGGCTCGATACAAACAAGACATCAAAACTCTGAAAGTACAAACTCCAGTACAGAAGCTTCGACGGCTGCAACCTCTGATCGACACCTTCCAAACTCTGCACTTGAAACAAAGTTGGCTCGAGAAACCCAAACACGCGTCAACAAGCAAGGGTGTCTCAGAGGAAGCCGAAGCCCACCTCGGGACAAGAAGCAAAGAAGCGTTGTCTGTCCCTCCTGTCAACAACCGCGGGTCGTAAGCAAGTCTGGCCCTCTCCCACCCCTACCTCATCTGGCCTCTCTCCAGTAGACTAAGGATCACCGAGAAGCGGCTTGACGTGCTACTGCCCCAAGACAGGAACAACAACGAGCAGTAGGCAACCACCTTCAAGGCTAGCTCTAGGAAAGGAAGGCCTTGCAGCAGGAAAGTTTGCTCACATGTTGGCAATAGGCCCTTCCTTCCCTTCCAATAAAAGGGGCCAACAGAAGACTCTGAACATAACAGAGGCGAAGTGAGTGGCAAAGACGCGATGACCGCCACCACCACCTCTACCCTCCTAAAGGTGAACGGACCAGAAAAAACCCCAAAACACCGCTGCAACGGCGCCTAGGGGTTACAAATCCAGTAGGCCTGGGTACTAATGCTGGCTTCACCAATAACCAGGCACCACCGGGGGTGAGGCGGGATCACAAAACCCATTACCACCCTTGAGGCGAATTCACAAAACCCAACAAGGGGACTGCTCTCCAATGCATCTGGACCCTCCTCCAACTCGCCAAACTCCATCGACCAGACTCGGTGTCGGAGAACCCAAAGAACAGAAGAAAACAAGGACAACTTCGCAAGAAAGGAGCTATCATCTCTCACAATAAAAACGAGAGAAAGAAGGGATTGCACAGGGAGCTCTCTATCCCTACAAACCCTATTTATAGGGCCCAAGGGACAGTTCCAGAGCAATTAAACGCGTCAAACTTAGATAACTTGCCCGTCAAATCCTGTACAGGGAACTCAGACGATGGCACAAAGAATTAAGACGCAAGATTTCAAAAAGACAACTGCATTAAAACGGTGTTTGATTACAAAAAGGGACCCACAGGTCCAGTCAACATAAGAACAACAAAAACTGAGAAAATACAACCCAAGTCTTTCGACTTTCATACAAGTCAGACACAAAAACCAAGAGGCTAATCATCCAAAGCTGCAACAAACACACTCCATCTCTGAAAACTCTCAAGAGCCGCCCTGGCCTACTCACTCCTCTCGAAGGCGGCTTACTCCATAGGGAGAAGATTGTCAATCTCAGACAACTTCCCCTAATAGCCAACGCCCTCACTTCGAGACCTGCCAATTCTGCCTCAAGAGCAGCTCTACAATCACGCAGTAGAAACAAAGGCTGCTCCCAAGCCATGACAGCGCCACCCAAAGCAACCCTCCTCCCAAGCTACCCGAACTACATCCAAGTAATCTTGCAACCACTTTACATTGTAACCTCCTAATTTTGCATCAGCAATACGGCTTTCCCACTTCTGCAGCAGCCTCTCACTCAGGTCACCACAGAGGGTAGTGCTCATCGCCGTCACAACCTTCAACAAATTTACAACAAGAATGACCAACACCGACATCAAATTCTTGAAGATAGCACGAGTGGCTAAGCGGCCTCTCTTCAACCAGATCTTTCGGTAAATCTCCTAATACTCGGCCAACACCGGAAACTGCCCCACCCAATGAATATGGAAGCTAAATCAGAAACGCCCACAGAAGAGACACTCTCAGGTGCGTCAAAGAGTTCTCCAGGACCACTCCCCACTCCTTGAAGTCCAGACGTCGAACCTGCTTCCGTTACTAACTCTACAGGGGGAGGAGAATCAGTAGGCCTTTTAGTAGGTGTTGGCAAAACTCCAACATCCGCTTCAACAGCAGCAAAATTCTCGGGGACCAAGATATCTCCCTCGACAGCAGGATTCTCGGGGACTGAGATATCTCCCTCAATAATAGGATTCTTGGGGACTGAGATACCCTCTCAACAACATTATCCTCAGGGACTGAAACACCTATCCCCGAAATACCATCACCAACATCAGCAATGGAGGATAGACCAGCAGAATCGGGGACTAACGCTACTCCCGCCATGGGCTCCTCGACAACAATCACGTTAGGAGAAACTACCACCTGGACCATGGCACCAGCAAGCTCTTTAAGACGCGCTGCCCGTACTAAAGTCTCTCTAATCTCTGCAGTCTCCTCCATAACCTGCTCAACTTCATCGTTTACAACAACCATGGTTGATGAAGACTCAACCCCTGCTTCAACCCTAGCCACCTCTGGCTGAACTAGAGGCCCCTCCCCTTTCTTGCGAACCAAAGGAGGAACATCCTCCACTTAGGCCTCATCAGTTGGTGCTTCATCATTATCGTCTAGGATAATTCTCCTGAAGATGTCATAACGGGACTAACTCCCCTCGCTCTCAGAAATGTCCTCTTTCAAAAAGGGACCCTAAACCATTTCAGAAGCAGGAGTGTGAGAAGTCTGCAAACGCTTGCTCTTCGCCAAAGGATCCTGAAAAGAGAATCAAGACCAAAACAAAAGGGCTACGTGCCGAGTCTTCACTTGCCCGCAAAAGGGCACGACTAACAAAAAACGGCGCATGCTGCAAAACCTTTGAATCACATTAAATATGAATATGGGCTCTAAACTGCAAAAGCAAGCCTAAAACACGGATATGACATCATAATCACCTCAGACAAAGGAACATGGATGACACTCGGCTGACCAAACCATGGAGTATCGAATACAGAGAGAAGCAAATGCTTTCAGCCTTCTCCTCTCCCTGTAAGGGACTAAATGTATAAGGTAGATTTTGGTCTGCCCACGTGGACATACACTCATCAGTATATACGGCAGTGATCAAGCCACGTGGACAACTCTCTCACCAGTCTACATGGTGACAACCAAACTACGAAGACATTCACTCATCAGCTTACGTGGTAACAACCAAGCCACGCCTACGACCCAAGTGGTCCTAATACAACAGCTCAACGTGAGCTCAGGGCGGAACCCCGTCCCTTTCCACAAGCCTTCGCTCAAGGGGGAAAAAACGAAGGTTCAAGGTCTGGAAGGCCAGTCAAGCAAAGGCAGATGATGTCTGAAGGCGACATCTACATCCCCTTCTACACAGAGGAACGAAATGCACACTAAACGAGCCAATCACGTGTAAAGGAATCTCTGCCGAACTCTACTTTAGAAACATCGATTGTGTGAGGCTACCCATCATCTGGGATGGGTCTCGAGAAGCAGCTCATGAGTACCGCGTGCTCTCTCTCCTTGTGGCCTTTGAGAACTACCGAATCCATGCAAGTCAGGTGTCTCAAGGGCAGAAAATCAGAGAGCTCCCACTCTCATACGCAATCCAGACATTGATCTACAAAATCTAGTTGCAAACACTAGAGAGAAAAGGGCTTTGGGACATGCAGAGAAAGATACGTGCTAAAACACACCAACTGGTGTAACCAAAAAGCTCCTTCCCCGTTGTCCACCACTCTAAGACCTTACCTTCTTCACCCCTGGACCCCTCCTGCTCTTCTATGTTCATGCGATCCTTGTACAGTCACCTCTTGTGATTTAGGCAGAGACTCGTGCCAACCTTTTCGGACCCTCAAGCGATTGTAAACCTACGTGTACTCATACTCTGTTTTCCCTCGTGAACATATACACTCTTATTTTTCAAAACCTATTCAACCATCTATGTTTGAACTCTCAAATAAATTTTTGAAAATACTTTTGAAAACGACTTTGGTGTCAACCATCGAAAATAGGTTTATTTTTGAAAGATCAACAACTATAGAGAGATTGTTAGTGTGTGTAAAGCACCCTTGGACTCACTTAGTAATTTTATCAAACACCTTGTGAACACAAACTCAAGATCTTACTTGTATGATGTCAAACCAAGATGAAACTAACCACAATCACCACAACAGCAAAAGTAGATGCAAAACAAAGAGAATATAAACAAAAAACAAGAAAACAACCACAAGACAACGATTTACGTGGTTCACCCCAAATCGGGCTAGATCCACGGAGAGATGGTGATTTCACTAGTGAAAAGAACAACAAGTTGATACAAGGATTCTCACTTCTATCCTTTAGGTTCTTCCCTCCAACTAGATCTCAATCTCAAGCTCCAACTCTCAACCCTAGGGTTCTCCAAGATAACCTCTCAAGAACACCTCCTTCTAAAGAGAAAAGACTTTCTCTCTTTAGAAAAATCTCCCTCTCTATCTCTCAAGAGAAAAAATATAACTCTACACTAAAACCCTTACTAGAAGTGGCTTTCAGTAGTGGACCCATTTAACTTAAATAATGGGTCGGGTCGGGTCGGTTTTGACCCAACACCCAACAATCTCCACCTTGGGCAAAAACCAACCGACCCCAAGAAGAATGCCAACTATGTGTATATAACACCATTCCTTTTGGTGGAAACTCCACCTACCAAAACATCTCCACCTTGATGAGAACTCTCTCATCTCTAATGCACCTTAAGTGGGAAGGTGCCCACAAAACTCAATAAGAAATGAGACTAAGCAAGTTCAAGCAATGCTCAAACTTGTCTCTAGCTACTGGCTTTGTGAGAAAATCTGATGCATTCTCATTTGTATGCACCTTCTCAACCTTGATTTTTCCTGAATCAACCCAGTCACGAATCCTGTATATCGAACCTTAATGTGCTTCGTTCTAGCATGAAACACATGATTCTTTGCCAAACAAATGACACTTTGGCTATCACATTGTACTGTCATGCATTTCTGCTTTCGAGCCAATTCATCAAGTAGCCCTTTCAACCAAATAGCTTCCTTAGAAGCTTCTGCTAATGCCATATATTATGCTTCTGTTGTAGACAAGGTAGTTGTACATTGTAACATAGATCTCCAACTAACCGGTCCTCCAACACATGTAAAGACATACCCTGTGGTGGACCTCCTCTTGTCTAAATCTCCTGCATAATCAGAATCAACAAATCCCATGATGGATGCTTCCCCTGTTCTTCTTTCAAACTTAATCCCCACATCTTTAGTACCTTTCAAATACCTTAGAATCCACTTAACTGCATTCCAATGCTCCTTTCTTGGATTCGCCATATACTTGGAAACCACACTAACTGCTTGTGAGAGATCGGGCCTGGTACATACCATAGCATACATCAAACAACCCACCGCACTTGCATACAGTGTATTTTGCATCTTTTCTACTTCATCATCTGTAGATGGGCATTGCTTTGCACTCAAAACAAGATGTGGAGCAAGAGGAGTAGATACTGCTTTAGTATTGTTCATGTTAAACTTTTTAAGTACTTTCTCAATGTACCTCTTTTGTGTCAACCACAGCTTGCCAATATTTCTATCCCTCTTTATTTCCATACCTAAAATCTTGGTGGCTGCTCCAAGATCTTTCATGTCAAATTCTTGACTCAATAACCTTTTGAGTTCTTTCACCTTTGACATATCTCGACAAGCAATAAGCATGTCGTCCATATACAACATCAAAATAATAAAGTCACCATCATCAAATCTATATGTATAAACACAACAATCATACTCTCAACGATTGTAGCCAATTTTCTGCATATAGGAGTCCAAGCGTTCGTACCACTGCCTTGGAGATTGCTTAAGACAATATAGTGACTTTTTCAACCTACAAACCAGATTTTCCTTTCCCACTTCTAAGAACCCTTCTGGCTGAGCCATATAAATGTCTTCTTCCAGATCCCTATGAAGAAAAGCAGTCTTCACATTAGGCTGTTCTAACTCCATATCATATTGTGCTACTAGTGATAACAACACCCTGATCGAAGTGTGTTTCACTACAGGAGAAAAGATCTCATCATAGTCTATCCCCTCCTTCTGTGAAAATCCCTTGGCAACTAACCTTGCCTTAAACTTTGGTGCTTTATTCTCATGTATGCCTTCTTTCTTCCTAAACACCCACTAGCAACCAACTAGCTTCCTCTCCTTGGGTTTAGGAACTAACTCCCATAAAGAGTTTTTGTCAAGAGACTCCATCTCTTCCATCATAGCACCCATCCAACTTTCTTTCTCTTTGCTAGCAATTACTTCTTTGTAAGTAGTTGGATCACCATCACTTATCACAAGTGCATAGTGCACTTCATCTTCCCATCCAAGCTTTTGAGGAGGCTTGATATTTCTCCTTGGCCTTGATTGTGCTATACTTGTTGGTTCTTCATAAACCTCTTCTTCTTGTTCTTCCTCACCACTTGATGTACCGACTTCTTCAAGCTGCCCTTGGGTTTCTCTATGTACAGTACCCTTCCCTGTGATAGGAAATTCTGTAACAACTGTTTTCTCACCATCAGCTTTCTTGGAATCTTCCTGAACCATAGACTTTTCATCAAAGACTACATCCCTACTTAGAATCTTTTTCTTGTGTTCAAGATCCCATAACTTGTAGCCTTTCACTCCCTTTTCGAAACCCAAGAATATGCATTCGAGAGATTTAGGACTTAGCTTATTCCTTTCATCACTAGGAATAAGAGCATATGCCTTGCAACCAAAAACCTTCAAATTTGAGTAGTCAACTTAATTTCCTGTCCATACTTCTTCAGCACATTTGAATTCCAACAACTTAGATGGTAACCTATTAACCAAATAACATGCATGATTAACTGCTTCTGCCCAAAACATTTCAGGCAACCCTGCATTCAACCTCATGCATCTAGCTCTCTCCATGAGAGTCCTATTCATCCTCTCAACTGCACCGTTCTGCTAAGGAGTTTTCTTCATAGTGAAATGCCTTGTGATCCCTTCTTACATGCAGAAATTTAAGAATTTACCATCTTTGTATTCAGTACCATTGTCACTTTTCAAACACTTGATTTTTCTCCCTGTCTGATTTTCTACCTCTGTCTTCCATTCCTTGAATCTATCAAAGACGTCTAACTTATGCTTCATGAAGTATACCCAGACCTTCCTCGAAAAATCATCCATGAATGTGACAAAGTAACGAGCTCCACCATTTGAGTTTGTTGGTGACGGCCCCCATACATCTGAGTGAATGTAATCAAGTACTCCTTTGCTTTTAATTCCTTTCCCTGCAACATTGAAGGCCACCCTGCTTTGCTTTCCTAACACACATAATTTGCAAAATTCCAGTTTGCAAAAACTTACACCCTTCAAAAACTGTCTCTTGTGTAATTCTTGCATTGCTCTCTCACTAATGTGCCCTAGCCTCAAATGCCAAAGTTGTGAGTCATTTGTACCGGTATGATCTTCTGTTGATACAGCAGCTCCACCTACAACTATGTTCCCAGAAAGCTTGTACAAATTGTTAGGTAGTTTTGTTCCCTTCATAATCATCCTAATCCCATCTGACACTTTAATTCCTCCACCCTTTGATGTGAAAGTATACCCATTTGTATCCAAAATGCCCAGAGAGATTAAATTTTTCTTTAGTGCAAGAACATGCCTTACACTACTCAAAGTCCTAACAATTCCATCATACATCTTGATCTTCACTGTACCTATTCCAATCACCTTGCATGCTGAATTATTTCCCATGAACACATCACCACCATCACTAGGTTCATAGGAGTCAAACCAATCTTTATTTGCACACATATGAAATGTACAACCAGAATCTAAAATCCATGTACTATTAGAGGGATTACCTGAAGACACTGTGAGGAGTTCTCCATCACTATCAGATGTAACACTTGCTGAAGCATTGTTCTCTGTCTTCTTTCCTTCCTTGCTAGCTTTGTATTTGTAGCAATCTCTTTTGTAATGACCTTTATTCCCACAAAAATAGCAATCTGAGTCTTTCTTACTCCTGGATTTAGATCTTGAATTTTTCCTTTCAACCCTCTTAGTCCTATCTTTTTCTCAGCCCCTGTCATTTGACCTATTTATAACGAGTCCTTCTCCATGACTATCATCATCTCTCTTGTTCATCTTCACATTGGCAATGATGTTTTGAGCAACCTCCTCCAAACCAAGAGTCTCCTTGCCAAACATAATGGTAGTACGAAAATGCTTGAATGAACTAGGCAACGACCTTAACAAAAGAAGTGCCTTATCTTCATCCTCAAATTTGACATCAACTTTTAGCAAATCACTAAAACACCGGTCAAAGTCATTTAAATGCTCCATGATCTCTCCTCCTTCTTCCATCCTTAAACCATACAATTGATCTTTCAAGAACAATTTATTTGTCATTGTCTTTCCCATGTATAGATTTTGTAATTTATCCCATGTTCCCTTTGCCGTTGTCTCTCCAATAACATTGTACATGACCTCATCGGCTACATGTAACTCAATGGAGCTTAAAGCCCCCAAATCCAACTTCTCCCATTAAGCATTAGTCATCTCCTTTGGTTTGTGATCAATACCCAAAATTAGTGTATGGAGATCTTGTTGGATAAGAATGTTCCTCATCTTCCTTTGCCATAGTGTGAAATTACCTTTCTCATCAAAAGGCTTCAACTCTACCTTCACACCTCCGATTGAAGTTGTTTCCCTTTTCGACATCTCAAAGAATACCTCCAAATACCCCAGAGCTCTGATACCAAATGTTAGTGTGTGTAAAACACCCTTAAACTCACTTAGTAATTTTATCAAACACCTTATGAGCACAAACCCAAGATCTTACTTGTATGATGCCAAACCAAGATGAAACCAACCACAATCACCACAACAACAAAAGTAGATGCAAAACAAAGAGAATATAAACAAAAAACAAGCAAACAACCACAAGACAACGATTTACATGGTTCACCCGAAATCAGGCAACATCCACGGAGATATGGTGATTTCACTAGTAAAAAGAACAACAAGTTGATACAAGGATTCTCCTCTATCCTTTAGTTTCTTCCCTCCAACTAGATCTCAATCTCAAGCTCCAACTCTCAACCCTAGGGTTCTCTAAGATAACCTCTCAAAAACACCTCCTTCTAAAGAGAAAAGACTTTCTCTCTCTAGAAAACTCTCCATCTCTATCTCTCAAGAGAAAAAATATAACTCTACACTAAAACCCTTACTAGAAGTGGCTTTCAGTAGTGGACCCATATAACTTAAGTAATGGGTCGGGTGTGGTCGGTTTTGACCCAAGACCCAATAGAGATAAACATGATTCAATTATATATAATAATGTATGCAACAACCTTTATTCTCATATTATTATATATTAATTATTAAATCTTTCTACTTTTTTTTTAGGCAGTTGCAGCAGCCTACTAATTGCTATTACGGTCGCTGACCCCCATCACTTTTGGATGGATCCGAATAAACCTCTCTTGCGGAGATGCCACTAGGGCATAACCACGTCAATTAAGACAAAAACACGTCCCTTTTTGGGACAAACTGACGATTAGATATATTTTATATCACAACTTCACCTCTCACATGAAGCATAAATATTCCTCTTTTACGGAGCACATCATATACCTTTCTTTTGGAGCACATTATATTTCTCACTTTTAGAGCACAATTCACACCTTATTTAGGGATTATTTTGATACCATCATGGGTATACTAATCATGGTTACTATGGCAACTAACCTCACAACCCAGGTGTCTCTTTTAAAATCTTTTATCTTCCACTTTAACTTCGTAGTTGCTTTTAAATGAACACTCATGATCACACATCCAAAACCCAATGCAATTTTATGCAGAAAACCTTTTGAAAAATGATATATAATTTTATGAAAATAATTTTGAAAATATGCATCTAAACTAATCGAGAAAATGGGGAATTTTGAAAAATAAATTTTTAGGATAGTGGTTCACCCTATCTTTTTCGCTTAAATTCCACGAGGTTTTGACTTGCTTCTTCTAGCTTTAAGAACTCCAAGCTTTCCTCAAAAACTTGCAGGGTATTACGCTATCTTCAAATGTAACACCCGAGATTTTTTCAATTAGACTTAAGCATGGGCTTAAGGCCTGTGGACCGAAAATAGACCCAACAAATGTTAGAAAGGTGTAAACCTAAGGAGAAAAACCAAAGAGTATCCGAAAAAACAAGCTTTTTGCCAAAAACTATCCACAATGCATGAGTTATATACATGGACTCTATATAAGAGGGGAAAAAAGTCTAGAAATGTTTTACAAAATGAGTTTTGCATAGAGTCTTGCATAAAAGTTTTTCAAGTGTTTCCAAAATATTTTTCAAAACAAAACCGAATGTTTTAAAAAATCTCTTTGATAGAGAGATTAGGGGTTATCTTGTAGAAATGAGCCATAAAACCTTATAAATGAACCTTCGGTTTGAAAAACCTAAATTCAATGTAGGAACCAACTTATAACTTAGAATAACCATAAACAATAATTATTTCTAGTAGTTTCAAAACATAGAAATGTTACCTAGAAATGAAATGAACGTAGAAATGAACATTTCAGAGCTAGAAATGTTAGTGGACAGTCAAAACCCTAGGTTGGAAACTTAGAAATGATGGAATAAACCATTAAGATAGAATCATTTTGAAACATTAGGGTTTCATTAGAAATGAAATGAGAAATGAAAAATGGAAGTGAAAATGAAATAAGAAGTGGTGTTTGGGTGTAATTAGTAAAGTTAGGATAAGAGGTGACCAAGTGGTGGGACTTACTTGACAAAAACGTGGACACAAGGGCTGCCCTTATGCGCCACCTATATTGTAGGAAATAAGTTTCCTAAAACTTTAAACTTCCTAATTTAGATAAAACACCTAAATTTTTTGTAATTTTTTAAATATTTTATAGTTACTAATTTAAAGATAATTGCTAGCATATTTAGATAATGATAATACTAAACCTTGAGGAATAAGGAATAAATATAAGCCATTAGATTGAAGTTATCTAAAAGTTACTAAATCCTAGCCATAGAAATAGTTTCCAAAACCTAAAACACTTAGGGTTCCTTAATTATCTAAAAGTTGTAGTATTTATAGTGAACCATTGGATGGTTTAGGGTTTTAATCCTAGCCATTCAAAATAAATAAATACTTATTCTCTAATGTAAAAATTGGCCCATACATATTAGAGAATTAAATTAGTTTAAAAGATAAATAAAAAAATAAACGAGATAATTAGGGAGTTAGAGATAGAGTTGGATTAGGGTTAGAGTTAGGATAGGTTTAGAATTAATGTAAGGAGGTGAGAGGGGCTGGCCGAACCCTATAAATAGGGGGCCTGGTCGTGCTCCCCCTCCCACACTAAAAACCCACCTTCAACTAGAAAAAAAAGAAGAAGAAGAAAACCCCCCAGCCCCTAGCCCTAGCCGATTTCTCTCTCTCTCTCAATCTTTTCTCATCTTCAGCAAACCAAAGTTTGAAGAAGAAAGCTTGGAGTTCTTAAAGTTTAAACAAGGAAGATTGAGTCAAAGCCGCGAGGAATTAAGCAAAAAAGGTAGGGAAAACCACTATCCAAAAACATTATTTTTCAAAATTCTCTGTTTTCTTGTCTAGTTAGTTGCATGTTTTCAAACTTGTTTTTATAAAACTATATTATGTTTTTTAAAAGGTTTTCTGCTTAAAATTGCATTGGGATTTGGTTGTGTAAACTTGAGCGAAAGTTAATAAGCTATTACAAGTTAGAGTGGTAAGATGAGAGGTTTTTTAAAAGGAAGCCCTAGGTTGTGAGGTTAGTTGCCTTAGTAACCATAATTAGGATACCCATTATGGTATTAAAATAATACCCAAGTAAGGTATGTGATGTGTTCCATAAGAGAGGTATGATCATATGAAAGATGAGAGGTTTAAAAGAAACCTTGGTCAAGTGTGACGTGTTTAGTGATTGTCTTAGTGACGTGACTCCGCAAAAGAGGTGAATCATGATATAAAATATATTTAATCGTCAGTTTGTCCCAAAAAAAGGTACTTATTTTTGTCTTAATTGACGTGTTAATGCCCTAGTGGCATCTCTGCAAGAGAGGTTTATCTAGATCTGTCCAAAAATGAAGGGGGTTGGCGACCGTAATAGCCATTAGTAGGCTGCCGCAACTGCCCTAACGAAAAGTGAAAAGATTTAATAATTAATATATATAATAATATGATGATATAGGTTGCTGCATATATTACTATATATAGTTGAATTATATTTATCTCTTTATAGTTGTTGATCTTTCAAAAATAAACCTGTTTTCGATGGCTGACACCAAAATTGTTTTCAAAAGTATTTTCAAAGTGTATTTGAGAGTTCAAACTTAGATGGTGGAATAGGTTTTGAAAAAGAAGAGTGTATGTAAGAGGATTTCAAAGATGGTTTCAAAGAGGCATTGTTTGGATGAGGTTTTGTGGCAAAAAGGGCTTGTGGATTTTCCAAAAAAGGTGTCAAGTCATCAACCTATGTTTTAGTTGTACCTACTGGGCTTTGCTCACCCTAAATTTTCCCCCTACATGTACAAGAACAAGTAGACAGAGTTTTACTAGAGAACTTCAAAAGAAAGCAAAGAACTAGAAGTACGTACTACACTGAGAACTGAGACAGATGGAGATAATAGTTTCCAGATCACTAGGAATATGGGATTTTGTTTTGTTTACTTTAAATGTTCTAAATTCAACTTGATTTGTTTATTAGTTTAGTTTGAATATGTATATTGATGAATACTTATGACATGATTGGTTTGAATAAAGATAAGTAGCATGATAGTTTTGGTTTAAATTGACATGTATGAATGTTGGATGTTTATTTAGATGATGTGTGTGTTAAATCATTCTTATCTTCAGTAAATTTATTCATTAGACTCTGAAGTTGAAACGTAGAAAATCTCATCACATTCTGAACCTAGGAAGATGATCTTTAGTCTACCTTAAGTTGGACCATGGTTGCTAGAAAATCCAGATTTTCTGCAATGGTCTGAGTTGAACACAGTTTCTGTGTAAAACCGTAAAGAATTAGCTTTGACAACGGTCACAAGATTTGCAAAAGATAAATGCATCTTTGAACAATGTAGGCCATTCTTCTGATATATCTCCGCTCTTGCTTTGAAGCTTCTTCTGGGACTTCTTGGTCTTCGAGGAATCTCCTGATATCTGAGAACCAGGGTTATCTATCTCAGAATTCTGCTGATATCCCTCTCTGAAGATAGTATGTGGGATCATCTTGTTGAACAACTTCGATCGGTCAGACTATAGATCCATCTGGTGCTGATAACCAAGAAGCCAGGGCAGCCACTGCATTGACACAGTGATTTTTGTTCCTGTAGATATGATGGAATTCGATGTGCTCAAATTTTTTAGTTAATTTTACAAGGAACTAATGATACGGGATAGCTTTTCATCTTTGAGCTTCCACGATCCCTGAATTTGATTGATGATCAATAGCGAGTCTCTATACACCTCTATTCTTCGAACCGAAATAGCGAGTGTGGCTTGCAGATCAACGATGCATGATTCATATTCTGCAATATTGTTAGTGCATGGAAATTTAAGCTTAATGGCAATGGGAGTTCCAATATCATCCGGAGATATTAGGATTGCCCCTACTCCATGGCTTGCTTGATTGTAAGCACCGTCGAAGTACATCTTCCATGGTTTATCTTGATCAACAACAAGAATATCTTCATCTGGGAATTTTACTTTTAGAGTCTCATCATCTGTGGTAGGCTATGAGGCGAGTAGATCTGCGATTGCTTTCCCATTTGATTGACTTTTGAGTGATATACGGGATGTCGAATTCCGATTAGAGCAATTTCCATCACGCGGTCCTCCCTGATAGGGCTGGCTTTTCGAATAGATACTTGATCGGATCCATTCTTGCAAGGAGTTGGATTGAGTGAGACAACATGTAGTTTCTGAGACGGTGCGTGGACCATACTAATGCAAGGATGTCTTTTTAAGGAGAGTATCTGACCTCGTACCCTGAAAGTGTTTTACTGATGTAATAGATGGCACGTTCTTTGCGACTGTTCTCATCGTATTGTGCAAGCTTTGCTCCTATGGATGTTTCTATCACAGAAATGTAGAGCAATAGAGGTTTACCTAGAACTAGAGGAATCAAAACAGGAAGATTTGTCAGATAGCCTTTGATCTTTTCGAATGCTTCTTGGCAACCTTCGTTCCATATTTTTGGTACATCTTTTCGAGGCAGTATGAAGATAAGCTCACAAATGGGTGTGAGTTGTGCTATAAACCTGCTAATGTATTAGATTATTCCTAGGAAACCTCGTATTTCTTTCTCATTGTTTCGAATAGGCATTTCTATGATGGCTTTAATCTTCTGTGGATCTACTTGATGCCTCTGCGACTAACGATGAAACCAAGTAACTTCCCCAATTCTGCGCCGAAGATGCACTTGTTTGGATTTAATCGCAACTTGAATTTCCTGAGCCTTTTGAATAGCTTTGTTAAGACTAGGATGTGATCCTCTCATGTTTGAAACTTGGCGATCATGTCATCCATATAGATTTCTATTTCCTTATGAATCATGTCATGAAATAGGGTAGTCATTGCTCTCTGATAAGTTGCACCTGCATTTTTGAGACTGAGTGACATTACTTGGTAACAGTAAGCTCCCTATGGTGTGATGAATGCAGTTTTGTCCATATCTTCCTTTGCCATTTTGATTTGGTTGTAGCCTGAGTAGCCGTCCATGAATGATAGAAATCCATGACCTGCTGCGTTGTCAACCAAAATGTCGATGTATGGCAATGGAAAGTTGTCTTTAGGACTTACCTTGTTTAGATTTTGTAGTCGATGCACATTCGAAACTTACCGTCTTTTTTAGGTACAGGGACTATGTTGGCTAACCAATCTGAGTATTTGATGGAAACTAGAAACTGAGCATCAAGATGCTTCGTAATCTCTTCTTTGATCTTGACTGCCCATTCTGGCCTTATTCTGCGAAGCTTTTGCTTGAGTGGATTAGCATCCAAATAAATTGGCAAGTGGTACTCTGCAATGCTGGTTTCAAGTCTAGGATTTCATTTGGAATTATTTCCTCATAATCATCTTCGGACACTGCATCTTCCTATCATCGGGAGTCAGATCCAAAACTGTGGTTTCAGAAGATTTTAATTTTTCAAAAGGTTTTTGAAATATTTTTGTATTTTGTAATATTTTTTGATTTTTTTGTTTTTTATGGAACATAAAAGATGAAAATGCAACTATACAATGCTCAGGAGGTGTGGACATTCCCTCTTTACATGAGGGTAGTCCAACTACAGCCGTTTTCAGGCATTTTTTTTTGACCGGCTGAAGTGGCACCAGTGAGTGTTCCTACAGTAATGCTAGTACTAGCAGTATAATGTCCATTTGATGGATGAATTAAGAGTGAGGGATCAGAGTAGGGCTCGAGGAGAACCATGCAAACCTGTACCGCTCCGAGAAGATGCTCGTCTTCAGGACCGAGTCTGAAGAGTGTGCATAACCATTCGTATATTGCTTCGTCTAGAAGTTCTGGCTTCTTTTCGATGACAATTGCCTCTATAGTAGGTTTTGCTCTTGGTTGAATTTTTTGTTCTTTTCTGTGGATGAACCATTCTACGAACCTGGGCTACTTGGTCCAGTTAATGAAGCAAAGTTTTCCCATCTTCTCTACATGAGTCTGCCTCTGTTTTTTTCGAAAATTTTGTTTCAAATCTGTCAATGTTGGATAAAAACATAAACCATATGTCCCTTTGTGTGACAATTGCTTGCCATTAAGGGGTTCGGTTTTTCCTTGAAGTATGCTGCTAAGTCTCATCCCGGGAAAGAAGTTGTTCTTCCTCATGAAGTGTGCTACCTTATCATTGCCATAGCTGAACCTACTCGGGATTTTCTCACGAACTGGAGCTTTGCAGATGACTGAACAGATAAGTTCTTCAGTGCAGTTGCATATTGCTGACTCAATTTCTGGCGCGATTGCTTCTACTCTTGGAGGGTCTCTATCACCGTGAATTGCGACAATTCTTTCTGTGTGAAAGAATTTTACCTTTTGACATAAGGTAGACACAACTACTCTTGGTTGGTGGAGCCATGGTCTCCCAATAAGTAGATTGAAATTGGCTTTGATATCCATTATAAGGAATTGCACTCCTATGTGGACCCAACCTATAAGTATCATTGTAGTGAATTTTCCTGTGACGTCCTTTCGGCCATTGTCGAACCCATTGACTGATCTGATAGTATCTTCCCCGAACGTCATTTCTTCTTCTATTAAGCCCATGATCTTGGCAATTTTGAGCGTACAGATGTTCAAGCTTGCACCGTTGTCAATTAGTACTCTTGGAATTAGCAAATGGCCCCACCCGATTGTGATGTACAGGGGAAGGTTATGTTGGCTTCCTTTATGAGGTAGCAAATCCTCATCTGAGAAGAAGATAAAGTTTTCCTTGCTAGCAGGAGCTATTGCATTGACAAGTTCCGCCGGAGAGATCCTCGTTGCTACGTGCATTGAGTTGAGAGCTTTCATGAGTGCTTCTCTGTGACCGGTTGATGCTTCCAGTAATCCCCAGATGGATACATTGGCTTTTATCTTCTACAATTGATTCATGACGAGTTGGTTCTTTATTGATTGGACAGGTATTTGAATTAGAGGAGCCTGTAATGCTGCAGCGGGATTTTCAGCTCTTAAGTTGGGAGGTTTGAAGATTCTGCCTGCTCGGGTCTGATGTTGTATTTCCTGACACCTTTCGTCTGCTTTCTTGAAAGGTTCTACCAATCCAATTGCTTGTGTCAGGGCTTTGTTAACATCCATGTTGACCATGTTTATCAGATTATGTTGCCTCCTTACTGGCTGTTTCATCACTGAAAACAAGTTAGGCTTAGAGTTCTTTATACGAATATTACTTGTACTAATTAGTGCTTGGTTTGTCATAGCTGGTTCTTCGCCATCTTTTGCAAGTGGGGATAGGGCCATTTCTTTAGTCTGAATGGGCCATAACCTTGCAAGTACCTCCTTTTGAGAGATGTTGGTTGGACCTTAGATGACAATTTTTGGCTAACTTATCTGTCTTATCTCGTCAATGCAGTTATGCTGGTTATGGATGAACTTGGTTGGATCTATAATTTCTCCAAAGGAAGAGGATTGTGTTCAACATTTTGCTTCCTGTTGGGTACATGTACTCCCAGAATGTTGATTTTGTTGTCTTCCAACAAGGTCTGAGCCAAGTTTTTTAGTAACCTGCAAGTATCTGTAGCATGTCCTGCAACTTGGTGAAAATCACAGTGTTCTTTTGGATTGTACCATGGGGGAAATGGTTCCTCCATAGGTCGAAGCTCTCTAAGCCCAATCATCCCTGTCTCAACCAGTTCGAGAAGTAATTCAGTCAGTGTGTGGGGAAACTTGGAGTACTCCCTTGGCTGATATTTCTTCTTTGCTTGATACTGATTTCAATTCGGCCCTTGCTGCCGATTATGTACCTTAGCTTGGTTGTTGGTAGGACTAGGTCTTGATTGTGGAGCATTGATGAAGTTAACTTACTCTTTTCCCTGTTTTTTACACCTACCATCTCCAGTGGTATTGGATGTGGCTTTTGTCCTGTCTTTCGACCGGCAGCCAAATCGAGTGAAGCAACTAAACTACGAGACAAAAAAACCCACTGGGAGCGATGATTCTCTCCTTCCCTCTCGCCCCACCTCTCTCTTACGAAAAGAGAAGGCTCGGGCATGCCGATGGAACTTGAGGCGTATGAATCATTTTGATAGTCCTCGTGTCGCGTGTCTTCACCCGCGGAGGCCTAATCACTACATCCGTAATCGTCTCCTAGATCCTTCTGGTCGAGGGGAGGACCTGATCCTGCCCCTTCTGTTCGGGGTGCGGGTTTTTAGATGGCAGTGTTCCTTGAAGTTGATGTGTGTGTATGTGTGTTTATTCTTTAGATGCTTATCTCTTTCCTTCTTTTAGCGTGTTTTTTTGGTCGCTTTAAAAGAGGAAGGAAAGTCTTGTTCAATGTTGTAGAGTCGCCACCTGAATTTGAAGGGTGTTGGGTCCCTTTTGGCTAAAAAAAGGTATTATCTAGTCTTTTTGGAGAGAGACCAAGTAACATCTTCTTCCATTTGACTCGGTCTGCGATGTATTGTATGTACAAATTCTAGGTACGGGGTACTGGTTACAGGTCAAGAAGGTGTTAGGTACCTGACAACCGCCCGACGTTAGCCGGTTTTTACTTTATAAAGGGGGTTTTATATCAATGTTGACATCTCATCTCATGTGCATATAATGAACTCTCCTGCAGAAGAAAACAGTTAGTTCAATTTTTATAAGAAAAACAAAGTAGGAAAGATAAGTACATTAGTGTAATACTCTGACCTCTGCTTTTATTATCTCAACGAACAGAAATAACAAGGTGGTTTTACCTATTCTTGCTTGCATGCCTCAGCGCTCGGGAGGACTTTGGTGGATTATTCATGCTTTGGGAGATCTTTGTATCTCTCCTTGAGAATTTTTCCATACTAGTGATTGGGCTACAACTATTCCTCACTTGGAGAGAATTTAGCGTCCTCATGGGGAATGGCCGTAACTCAGATGATGCGTCCTTATTTGAAGGAGCATAAGAGGATTGTGATTAACGAGTCATGCCGATGATGCGTCCTTATTTAAAGGAGCATAAGAGGATGATGGTTAATGAGTCGTGCCGATTTTGTAAGTGGAACCTCCTCGTGAGCGGAGTTCCCTCGTTTCTCTCCTTACTTTGAAGGAGCTTTGAAAATAGATTGATTAACAAGTCGTGCCGGGTTTGTAAAAGAAACCTCCTCGTGAATGGAGCTTTGACATTTCTCTCCTTATTTGGAGTTTTGAAGATTTTGACGAGTCGTGCCGGTTTTGCTTGAATCTCCACGAATTGATCATGATATCAAGCGTAGAGTCTTTTCTCATTTTAAATTGGGAAGATTTGCCATCCCGAACACTATCTAATATAATGTAGCATACTATAGAGTCATGCTAGAGAGTATACTCCCTTAAAGACACGCTACATTGATACTACTTTGATGATAACAACGAGTTTTTATTTTGAAGGATTACTATTTATTGCTTTTCGAAAATAATTACAATGCTTGAATGCACTATCTTTGAACAATGAATCGTAAAGAGTTTAAGAGTATTGAGTATATACCTGAGTGCTTCCTGGATTTGACCGAAAATTTAGGCAGAGGTTCGTTACTATTTCTCTTGTTCTTCTAGTTTCGATAGGTTTCTGATGGATTCCTAATTGATTTCTCATTCTCGTCCCAAAGGCGGCAGGTGGCCTTCAAAGAGATTAACGAGCGTTAGGACTAGAAAGTGTACGTGACCTGGAGACAATCATACACGAAATTCAGAAATTCGAAAGTGCATCGAACTCTGAATGAAAACCTTCTCGAGATTCAGAAGTTTTAAATGCAAATGACTCTAAAATATAACTCTCAATGCAAAATAAACTCTGGACCATAATAAAGAAGGGAGGGGGTCCTATTTATAAGACCAGACCCTGCTTATGAGCACATCTTGAAGATTGATCCTAGGGATATGTGCAGATCCTTGGGATCTGAGCCTAAGTCAGCTGCCACATGGCAGCCCCTGGTTAGGCAATTTAGCTTCTTGTGTGGGGCCCTCTAGGGTGCTTTAGGTCCTTTTCGTGTCTTTCGAGTGCTTTAAGTTCATTTTTGGGGTTTTCCGGGGTCGATTCGGTGTTTTTTGGACCTTCCGAGCGCATTTCGGGGGTTTCTCAAGCTTTGTTAAGAGTTTTCGGAGGTTTGTAGGGAGTTCCTGAGGCTCTGGCTCAGGTCTTAACTCTTTCGCCTCGTTTCTGCTGGTTTTAACGGAATCACTGAGGTGCTCTGAGTGAACAAAATTTAGGTGTCTACAATAGCATAGATGGTTAGAACTTCTGAAGGACTATGACTCTCAGTTGCAGTATCATTCGAGAAAAGCTAATGTGGTAGCGGATGCTTTGAGTAAGCAGCCTAGGGGTATTGTGGCCTCTATGATGGTCTAGCAGTGGCGACTGTTGGAGGTAGTTTCAAAGTATGACTTTGATTTGGCAACCCGAGGACAGAGATAACTATTGTTGGGTAGTGTAGTTAAACAACCCACTTCGGTGAGCCGAATCATTAATGAGCAAGGTAATAACCGCTGGTGCCGTGATAGAGTTACAGGAGTACAACGAGGAAAAGTCACGAACATGACTGTACGTAAAAATGGTGGTTTGAGATTCAAGGGTCACTTCTGTGTTCCAGAGAAAAATGAATTGAGAAGGGACATCCTGAATGAGGCACATCGTAGTAAGTTTACTATACATCTTAGAGTGATTAAGATGTATCGAGACCTCAAACGACATTTCTGGTGGTCAGGGATGAAGCGTAGCATTACAGAATTCGTGCGAACATGTTTCACGTCATCAAGTGAAGGCAGAACATTAGAGACCAGCAGGTACTTTGCAGTCCTTAGATATACCCGAGTGGAAGTGGAAAAATATATCTATCGATTTCATTGAAGGTTTACCTAAGACAAGGAAGGGAAATGACTCCAATTTCGGAATCGCACCAAATTTTGCACACTCTTTTTAGGTCCTATAAAATGACGATAGGAATGGAAACCACGAAGTTTGGACCCCAGAATTGCTCAGAATCGCAATTCAAAGGTTTCGGTCCACGTTGTACAAGCCATTTTTGGGCAAAAATTCAAAATCTTTGGAATCGCACTAAATCTTTTTAGGTCCTATAAAATGATGATAGGAACGGAAACCACGAAGTTTTGACCCCAAAATTTCTCAGAATCGCAGTTCAAAGGTTTCAGACCACGTCGTACAAGCCATTTTTGGGCAAAAATTAGTGCGATTCCGAGGATTTTTTTTTTGCCTACAAATGGCTTGTACGACGTGGTCTAAAACCTTTGAACCCCGATTCTGAGCAATTCTGGGGTCCAAACTTCGTGGTTTCAGTTCCTATCATCATTTTATAGGACCTAGAAAGAGTGTGCAAAATTTGGTGCGATTCTAAGGATTTCAAATTTCTGCCCAAAAATGGCTTTTACGATATGGTTCGAAACCTTTGAACTGCGATTCTGAGCAATTCTAGGGTCCAAACTTCGTGGTTTCAGTTCCTATCATTATTTTATAGGACCTAGAAAGAGTGTGCAAAATTTGGTGGGATTCTGAGGATTTCAATTTTTTGCCAAAAAATGGCTTTTACGACGTGGTCTGAAACCTTTGAACTGCGATTCTGAGCAATTCTGGGGTCCAAACTTCGTGGTTTCAGTTCCTATCGTCATTTTATAGGACCCAAAAGAGTGTGAAAAAATTGTTGCGATTCCGTGGATTTCAAATTTTTGCCCAAAAATGGCTTGTATGACATGGTCTGAAACCTTTGAACTGTGATTCTAAGCAATTCTGGGGTCCAAACTTTGTGGTTTCAGTTCCAACCATCATTTTATAGGACCTAGAAAGAGTGTGCAAAATTTGATGCGATTCTGAGGATTTCGAATTTTTGCCCAAAAATGGCTTGTACGACGTGGTTTGAAACTTTTGAACTGCGATTCTGAGCAATTCTGGGGTCCAAACTTCGTGGTTTCAGTTCCTATCATCATTTTATAGGACCTAGAAAGAGTGTGCAAAATTTGGTGCGATTCCGAGGATTTCGAATTTTTGCCCAAAAATGGCTTGTACGACGTGGTCTGAAACCTTTGAACTGCGATTCTGAGCAATTCTGGGGTCCAAACTTCGTGGTTTCAGTTCCTATCATCATTTTATAGGACCTAGAAAGAGTGTGCAAAATTTGGTGCGATTCCGAGGATTTCGAATTTTTGCCCAAAAATGGCTTGTACGACGTGGTCTGAAACCTTTGAACTGCGATTCTGAGCAATTCTGGGGTCCAAACTTCGTGGTTTCAGTTCCTATCATCATTTTATAGGACCTAGAAAGAGTGTGCAAAATTTGGTGCGATTCCGAGGATTTCGAATTTTTGCCCAAAAATGGCTTGTACGACGTGGTCTGAAACCTTTGAACTGCGATTCTGAGCAATTCTGGGGTCCAAACTTCGTGGTTTCAGTTCCTATCATCATTTTATAGGACCTAGAAAGAGTGTGCAAAATTTGGTGCGATTCCGAGGATTTCGAATTTTTGCCCAAAAATGGCTTGTACGACGTGGTCTGAAACCTTTGAACTGCGATTCTGAGCAATTCTGGGGTCCAAACTTCGTGGTTTCAGTTCCTATCATCATTTTATAGGACCTAGAAAGAGTGTGCAAAATTTGGTGCGATTCCGAGGATTTCGAATTTTTGCCCAAAAATGGCTTGTACGACGTGGTCTGAAACCTTTGAACTGCGATTCTGAGCAATTCTGGGGTCCAAACTTCGTGGTTTCAGTTCCTATCATCATTTTATAGGACCTAGAAAGAGTGTGCAAAATTTGGTGCGATTCCGAGGATTTCGAATTTTTGCCCAAAAATGGCTTGTACGACGTGGTCTGAAACCTTTGAACTGCGATTCTGAGCAATTCTGGGGTCCAAACTTCGTGGTTTCAGTTCCTATCATCATTTTATAGGACCTAGAAAGAGTGTGCAAAATTTGGTGCGATTCCGAGGATTTCGAATTTTTGCCCAAAAATGGCTTGTACGACGTGGTCTGAAACCTTTGAACTGCGATTCTGAGCAATTCTGGGGTCCAAACTTCGTGGTTTCAGTTCCTATCATCATTTTATAGGACCTAGAAAGAGTGTGCAAAATTTGGTGCGATTCCGAGGATTTCGAATTTTTGCCCAAAAATGGCTTGTACGACGTGGTCTGAAACCTTTGAACTGCGATTCTGAGCAATTCTGGGGTCCAAACTTCGTGGTTTCAGTTCCTATCATCATTTTATAGGACCTAGAAAGAGTGTGCAAAATTTGGTGCGATTCCGAGGATTTCGAATTTTTGCCCAAAAATGGCTTGTACGACGTGGTTCGAAACCTTTGAACTGCGATTCTGAGCAATTCTGGGGTCCAAACTTCGTGGTTTCAGTTCCAACCATCATTTTATAGGACCTAGAAAGAGTGTGCAAAATTTGGTGCGATTCTGAGGATTTCAAATTTTTGCCCAAAAATGGCTTGTACGACATCGTTTGAAACCTTTGAACTGCGATTCTGAGCAATTCTAGGGTCCAAACTTCGTGGTTTTAGTTCCTATCATTATTTTATAGGACCTAGAAAGAGTGTGCAAAATTTGGTGCGATTC
>MVGT01004533.1:18266-34270 GCA_002174775.1 Macleaya cordata
TTTCTTGATGTTTCAACCAAACTATATATTATGCATTGCTTTTATAAATGCTTGAGTTGTTATCGGGTTTATCGCTGCATGTGATGATATTAGGATGATTGATCTACCTATTGAGTTTCTCACCCATTTATTTTCGTGGCTTTACAGCTGACAGTTGAGGATTGAGATAGGATCCTTATTGGTGCTGTGACGAGGTCCTTCGCGAGGGACTCCTGTTTGAGTTAACGTAGGTTTCCCTCCCTTCGTTCACAGTAGGTGTTTTGGCTACTATTTGATGGCTCGGTTGTGAGCCTTATGACGCTTGGTTTTATATGTAAACAGCTCGTACTTTATCTTTCTCTCTATATACATATACTTTGTCAGGAAACCACAAACTTAACTATATATCATACCACAACTTTTCTATGTTAAGAGCGAAATGTGAATGTCGTAGCTGTTGCAGGTTCCTCCTGGTCCTACTTCGTTGGGATTTCAGTTGAGTTGAGAAAAAAAAAATGGGTGGCAAATTTGTAGTGCATATCCTTGTTTAAATTTGCTTCCGTTGCGTAAATTATTATATGCACTGTGTCTATTAGGTGACGAAAGGTCCAGTTTACAGGGGAGACTCTGCCGGAATTGAGTCTCGCGGTAGACTGATGGTAATGTCCCTTGTATTTTGGGGTACGGGGCGTTACAGCTGGTATCAGAGCATTGTTAGCTCTGAGTAGACCCAATGACAAGATAAAAGCCACCAAGAGTAGGAAAATGTTTTAAAAGCTAAAAGCTTTAAGGAACTAAAAGTTACCAAGTATAAAAAACCTTACTACTGTACTTTGATATTTTGTTGGCTTTAATGCTTTCAATCGGTTTATGTTATTTAATGGTTTTACAAGTTTTGGCGGACTATGAGGCTAAGCTTGTTATGTGCATGACTTTTGGCAGTGAACGATGCCGAGGGGGCGACCTAGACGACAACCGCCACCTCCACCACCGCCATCACCGCCTCATGCACCTGATCCCCCGCCACAACCACAACCGCAACCCGCCGAACCTGGATTAGTTGGCCTTCTACAAACGGTCAACTTGTTAGTTACTGAAGTGGCCCGGTTGAGACAAGAGGTTAGAGCGAACCAAGACGCTCCACAAGGGGTGGTACCCCCACCACCACCACCACCTCCCCAGCCTGCTCCACCTATGGTTGGGAACCTTTGGCCACAAAATGATAATGCGATGCTGAAGGACTTCAAGAGTTGGGGACCCACTTCTTATGATGGAACACCGGATCCCGCAAAAGCTGAAAAGTGGCTTAAGGATATTGAGAAGATATTCGACTTAATTAGATGCACTGATGAGCTGAAAGTTAGGATGGCTGCTTATATGTTAGTCGACGATGCATGGGACTGGTGGAAAGGTACTTCGGAAGGAATGGGTCCAATCACTTGGGACGAGTTCCAGAATTTATTTTTGGATAGGTATTTCTCTGCTGCAGTGAAGGAAAGGAAGTATTATGAATTTATGGGCCTGAGGCAGGGAAGTATGACCGTGGATCAGTATGTGGCTAGGTTCACCAACTTATCTCGTTTTGCCCCTACGATCGTTGATAAAGAGGCAGACAAGATAAGGAAATTCAGGGATGGACTGAACCCTCAGCTGTACGAAAAGCTCCTAGCTTTGGAATTTCACCATTTTAATGAGATTGTCCGGAAGGCCCAAATGCTAGAGAGGGGGTGCGAGGTACTTCAGAGAAGGCAAGAGATGGCCACACAGAGGCGAGGAACCCGTTTTCAACAACCATATCAGTTCACAGAAAGTAAGAGGCAAAGGGTACATGGTGAGTCATCCCAAGGACAAAGGACCCGGTCACCCGCCAGACCAGAGGGGAGACCGAATCAGAATCCGAATAGACAACAACAACAAAAACAACAACCCCAACAACCACAACAACAACAAAGAGCTCGTAGTAGACTACAGTGTTGGAATTGTGGTGAAAGAGGACATGTGAGGTGGAATTGCCCAAGAGGTGATCAACGACAATCGGGTGGAGTTACTCAGGGGCGCATGTTCGCAATTTCGCAGGACGATGCACGAATTTCCAACGATGCGCTGGAAGGTAAGATTTTGGTTATTTGATGCCTAAATTCGAAAAGCAATAGTTCCTTCAAATTTCGAGGACGAAATTTCTTTTAAGGGGGATGATTGTGACACCCCACTAACAAAAAAAAGAAAAAGAAAATCAATTGTTTAAAAAAAAATGAATTTTAGTAGTATGTTGTTTAAAAAAAAAAAAAAATCTGATTTGTAGATATATATAAATGTATATATATAAATACATACTTTAGTTAGTATGTTAGAAAGAAAAGAAAATACATACTTTTTCGACCCCTCGGGGTATAGGGTTTTATTCTTGGTAGGAGCCCAGAGAGCTCCCCCAAGAGGCCTCGGCACTGTCAGAGTGGTATGCAGCGGAACTAGCCCAACTCCACAGATACATAATATTGTCCCTACTTTTTCCAACCCCCCGGGGTATTGGGTTTTGTTCTTGGTAGGAGCCCAGAGAGCTCCCCCAAGAATGGAAGAGGTATTAGTCCCACATCGCCTAGGAGAGTGTCCAGAGCCTGGGCTATGAGGTTACGAACTGCCTTACATTATGCCGAGGCCTTTTAGGTGAGCTCTCTGGGCTCACCTAAGAACAAAACCCTGTACCCCGGGGGGGTGGATAAAGCAGGGACAATATTGGTACACGTGTGAGCAAGGCGTGACCATTATTGTATCAGAGCCGAGGACGGCTCATCCTATAGGGTGGTGGGAGGAGGTATTAGTCCCACATCGCCTAGGAAAGTGTCCAGAGCCTGGGCTATGAGGTTACGAACTGCCTTACATAGTGCTGAGGCCTTTTAGGTGAGCTCTTTGGGCTCACCTACGAATAAAACCCTGTACCCCGGGGGGGTGGATAAAGCAGGGACAATATTGGTACACGTGTGTGCGGGGCGTGACATTAAGAATATTGAAAGAAGGGATTATCCCCGAAGAGGAATGGATCCAAGCAAGAGTTGAGGAGTTGGACTTTATCGATAAACGAAGGATAAAAGCCACGTGTCAATCTTAAGCTTATCAACAAAGGATAACCCAGAGTTTCAACAAAAAGGTGCATCCCAGACAATTTCAAGTGGGTGACATGGTGCTTAAAGAAATAAGACCGATTTCACACACGGACTCTCGAGGAAAGTTCAAACCAAACTGGGAAGGCCCGTACGTTATTGAAGAGATTCTTTCCGGGAAGGCGGTAGGGCTCGTGGACATGAATGGGAATCGACTACGGAATATCACAAACATAAACCAGCTCAAGAGGTACTACGCTTAAAGACTAAGGGCACCTTGAAGCCGGAGCATTAGAAGAGCAAAGTCGACAAACGCTGAAAAATTAGGTAAGATCTTTATCTCTTCAGTTGCCTCCACAAAAGGTGTCCGGATTCATAGAAACCATTGCGGAGCTTTCTTTTTTTTTTTTAAACAAATCTTCAAAAAAAATGTACATCAAATGGTAGCTAAATAGCCGATGATGAAAGGCACGAAAATCAGATGGAGTGCCAAGCACTTCTTAAGGTTAGACGCCTGAGGCAATATTTCTTTGCTTTCTTTCTTCTTTTCTTTTTTCAAAAAAAAAGGAAGAGGGGAGTTTTAGGTTGATTTTAACTCTTAAAATTTCAAAACTTTGCAAGGAGGAGAGCCTTCGCACGAAAATCAATGTGCGAAAGGAAAAAACCCTTGCCGGAACCAATTTAGAGTGGGAACAGCTGTCGCAAAAATCAATTTGCGAAAGAGGAACCCTCCTCTAGAATTAAGCTAAAAAAAACAAAGGTATCCAAAAGAAGTCTGTGCAAGAACTCTTGAAGGTTCTAAGCTGTTGTTCCGTATAAATTTTTTTAAAAAATTTTCCATCATCCTTTCATCCAAAGGTAAGAATTTAAGCATCCACTTCTTGATTTCATGGTTCCTTGCATTTTCTTTATTATTTTTCAAACCCTAGGTTACAAATCAAGTAGGAATGGTTAATATTGATCTTTGTACATTAGTTTCCCTTGAATGATAATAGTAATTTCTAAGGTTTATATTCAAAGAAACCTTTAATCTTGTTTTTGGTTCAAACCTTAGGTGTAGATCTGGATGAACCCTTTGAAATTAAATTAAAACCATGAAAGTTTGTGCTTGAATCTTTGAATTATGTGGTTAGTGCATGTCCGAAATAGCAAGATCCCTCCAACATCTTTGATTTTGGGTTTGCTTTGAATTAGATCAAATTTTTGAATTATTTTGTGATAAAAAAATTTGGGTACCATGAATGCTTGTGTTGAGATGCATGATTTAGGTTGTTAATACATAACCAAAATAGTAAGAGTCCTCAAACATTTTTAATTTTAGGATTTGTTTTGAAACAAATCAAAATTGTGAAAGATTTGGTGGTTAAGAAAATTATTTTGAAACCTTTAGTGTTCATGCTCAAATTCTTGAACTAGGGGGGTCAATGTATGATCAAAAAAAAAAAGCCTCCAATATTTTGGATTTCAAGGTTTGCTTGGAATTAAAAATTATGAGATATTTCGTGAAAAATGCATAAGATTATGAATGCTTATGCTTAAAGGCTTGAATTGTGGTTAGGTTGTTGATGCATGACCAAAATAGCAAAACCCACAACATGTTGGATTTTGAAGTTTGTTTTTTGAAAAAAAAAAATTGAAACTTTGAAATGACTAGTGTGAATCCATGAATGTTTGTGTTTAATTGTTCGGATGTTGATTATATTATGAAATACATGCCCCATAATAAGATCTCTCCAAAACATTTTTTAGATTTTTGAATCTTGTGTGGAATAAACCTTGTTGTTGAAAAAAAAAGTCTAAACTTCTACACACTAATTCAAGGCCATATAATCTCAAGCCTTTGTTTGTAGCCTGTTGTTTTTCTTTTTTCCTTTCCTTTCCTTTCCTTAAAATTTTTTTTTAAGGAAATCATGACAAGTGTACCCAAGAATAAGAGAGCCATTCAGTTTTGAGAAGAGCAAGAGCCCGCCAGGCCAGCCAAGACCAGGCCAGCACCCACCAAGTTCAAATCAAAGGGCAAAGGAAGGTATTATCAATGTCCTGAAACCAAGGATCTTTTCATTAGTGAGGATGCTTACAAAGGTTATTATAGTAAGTTCTATGACCGACCTTTGGCTGTAGAACGAGCTGTTGATTTTAGCCAAATGTATGGTCTGAACTTGAAACCCATTTTCAAACACCACAACTGGGAATTCCTTCTATTTGGTGAAGGAGAGGCGTACCCTCACCTTGTGTATCTCTTTTATACGAATATGCATAACCTAGACCCATCTATCCCACTTTTCCACACAATGGTAGAAGGAGTTGAAATAGTAATTGACCCACCTACCATTGCTTCCATTTTCTCCATAGAGCTGGTTGAGAGTCCAATATTCTCCCCACAGGAAATGATGAAGTTGAAGAAGACTTTCCACCAAAAGAAGAAGTTGTGTTATCCCTCACTGGAAAAGCTCTCAAATGGAAGAGCTACATACCCCTTGCCAATGCACCCAGGGCGTGAAGATGTTATACAAAGTGGCATGTACCAACCTTTTCCCATGCCAAATAAATAAGAGCACAATCAAAGCTCCGTGGGCCTACTTCCTCTACTATGTCAAGAACAGATGGCCTATCAACATCTCTTCTCATATCATATGACAAATGATTGCCTTACACTCTAATAGGGGCAAGAAGTTGGCTTTGCCTTTCCCAAAGCTCATAGGATTAATTCTTGAGCAATGTCGAGTCGCCATCAGCAGGCATGAACCCATAAGGAAGGGATTGGGGGTGTTGAATGAATCCACCTTGAAAAGGAGTACAGCTCAATTGAAGAATTCTAGGAGAGGATCCAAAAAACCTAGGGAGAACTATTCGACTAGTCTTGAGGCACAGGTAAAGAGTCTGGTTGACTGTGTATAAGAAATGCATTTTGATATGAATGGCATAAAGGAAGTACTCCGTCTCCTAGCCGAAGAAAGAAACATTGACACATCATGTACCAACACAGTCAATGAAGCGTCAAGAGGATCCCAATCCAGGCGAGGTATGAATGAGGAAGAAGAAGAATACATAGATGAAGATGAGGATGAAGAGGAAGAAGAGAGTGATGAAGAATAGGCAGACTCCTTTCAGGTTGGTTTATATTTTGGTGAAACTTTAAAACTTGGTTTGTAATATTTGAATATCATGTTCGTACTATGCCTGACATTTCTTGAAGATGCTTGACTCAACTAGATATAACAGGCTTTAGCATTAAATTATGATCTTCTTATATAGATGGATATATCTTATTAATATGCATGGTTTGGTGGTCTATGACATGCTCCATATAATTGAAAGCAGTTAATCTAGATGGATAATATATGTGGTTTATGTCATAAGAAATGAGATCATGATATACCATGATGAAAGTGTTGTGATTACATCCCAGCAGTTCTAATTCAAAAAAAAAGAGAAACAGGGGAAATCTGGTTACCAGTGGTTCGAACCAGCTGCTCTGGATCTAAAAAAAAATTAAGTAAGAATGCGTTCGAACCAGTGGTTCGAACCAGCTGCTGTAATATTTTTTTTTTGCATCAAACTAATTATTCGAATTAAATTTTTTTTTTAAAAAAAAAGATATATGGATGAGTGGCGAATTTCTTTTCTTTCGAATACTTTCATTTCATGCAAGCCAAATACAAAAAAAAAAGAGAGAAAAGAACATTCACATATTCAAAACATCATAAGAAAATGCCAATATTACAAAAAAAATGAAGGTGATAAAAAAAAGAGAAGGATTTTCTCTTCTTTCTTTTCATTCTTTTTCTTCACTCATCTTCAACATCGGAACCAAAGCCTTCGAAGGAGAGAAACTCATCACGCCAATCCGAAAGACAAGTGGGTGTCGTTTGTACCTCATTATCTCGACGGAGGAGCCTATACCCATCCCAGCATTGCCATGCCACTCTTGTAGCACAGATGATGACATTAGTAAGAGAGGTAACGCCAAAGAAATGTCCCTGCATTTGGGGAATGCCTTGATTGTATCCAAACTGGTGATAGAGTATTTGAGGACAATAGAATGTGCGACACATCAAGTTTGTAAAAGTTAAGACGTTGTGACTTTCGGTACGGGTGAAGGTAAAGGCAATCCCTAGATCACTCAAATGCCAACGGATCTCTCCCTCCAGGAGTCCCCAGAGATTATCTAAAACGAGGTGTGCCGCCCAATGATATAATTGGCGAAGGTTGAAAATATGCACCACATTAGTCGCCAAGCCAAGTGCCTTCGGAACAGGGTTAATGAGTCAAAAAAAAGAAAGAAAAAAAAACAACAAAAAAAAATGATGAATGACGAAAAAATCTCCTAAGTAGAGCAAAGCGGGACTCCCTCCGACAACGGGCTTTTCCATGAAACCATCAAGGAAATCGAACGTTTCGCCGAGCACAAGGGGGATAAGCTCTTTACGCGCTCTAGCCCCTCGCAAAGCTAAGGCAACCAAACGATTGAAGCGAATTCCATCATACCAGAAAAGCAAATGTCCCATAAGGCATAGGCACAATGCTCGACCACGGGTTGCTAGCTCAGTAGCATGGAAGAAAATTCGAGCCAGATATCCAATGTGGATGCCTTTTGGACAAGATGGAAGGAAAGGAATTCTCATTCACGCCACCCAAGTACACGTTGAAGTCAAGGGGGGAATAACCAGAAGGAGGAATCTCTATCAAATCGTCGTTGGTAAAGATACCCAAGATACAGCTATACTCCTCAACCATAGGACAAAGCTCGTTATAGCGACCAAAGCTTAAGACATGAACTTCAGGGTCCCAACAATGACGGGCACATGCAACCAAGTTATAGTCGATGCGCACGTGGAAAATATGAGTGATGTTACCAAGATGATGTGTGAAAATCGCATCTCGATCTTCATCCGTAAGGAATTGAACCCAATAAACAAAGTCATCCATTAACATTAGTAAAGAAGAAAACATACAAATGAATGGTATAAGAAGAGTAAAGGAATGCTAATTTCAAGAAAGAAGATAGAATTATAAGAAGGTAGGATGGGGTAGAATTATGGAAACTAGGGCTGCACAATGTGCGGTTTTAAATCCGGTTCGAACCTATCTGAACCGAAAAAAATACCGACAAACCGTAAAACCAAAAAACCCAAAACCTGAAAAGCCAAAAAATCGCAAAAACCGATATTTATGGTCTGGTTTTGGTTTCATGTTTTCAAAAAACCAACAAAACTGAAACCGTACCAAAAACACCGAACCAAAAGACCAAACCAAAAAAAAACCCGCACATATACCTATATAGTATACACATGCATTATTATGTATAAATATGCATGCTAACTTATGAAATATGAATAATGAGTCTGGCTCTTAATATAATCACAATTTCATAAGTCAATGTATCTATGTCAATTTGTATCCAATATGAGGCAATACAAATGTGTGATGTGTGTTCTCAAATTTAAACATATTTATTAATTTATTTATAATATATTTATTATTTTGTATAATTATTATTTTTATTATGAAAAAATTCAATTGTGGACATACCATGATTAAAATTACCACTATGTTGCTATGAAAAATATGTTGGGATCCATATAGAGATATCTAGATATGAAGATGAACTCTTCATAGATTTCACCATGTATCTTCATAAAAAATAAAATAAATCATATTCGGGGACTTATCTTACACGTTGTTGGGGAGTGTGCCTCACCAAAAAAAATTTAAACTCCAACATCTAATACCTATGAAGAAATTAAGTGCCCCACCAATTATTAAGATTTTAGTATATTGTACCTTAGTTTTTTGTAAAATTAGAATTTGACCAACTCATTTGTTAACACGTACCCACAAGCTTTTAGGCACACCAAAGAAATTTGGTGTGCTTTGTGGTTTTCTCCTTAAAATAATTTATGACTTCGTCCCTAACCATATCGTACCAAAAATTTTAACCCTATCAAAATTTAATTTAAAAGTAATAATTAAAATGGATGGCTTATAAATTACCTTATAATTATTTTTGATTGATATGATTTTTGGTAAGGATGATCTTCTCATATTAAATTTAATAATTTTCATAAAAAATGAGAGAGAATTAATAATTACTTAAGATGGTTAAATACTTAGACATTTTTTTTTCATGTTTTAAATTTAAATAAATATTTAGTTATTATCAGTTTTTCATTTTTTAAGTTTGAATGAACTTTAATTTTTTATAATGCAAGTGCTCTAATTATGTCATCTTTTAGTTTAAGTTTAAATGATCAATTGAAAAATGTCATATGTTAATTTTTTTTAATCTAATTAACCTTCCGTTTTGAATGATTTGTTCATTAAAAAAACCCAAAACCCTTAAAAAAATTCGAAATCTGAGAAAAACTCGAAAACCCAAAAATCCAAAAAACCGATGGTGTGGTTTTGGTTCTAAAAAAACCATCATGGTTTGCTATGGTTTTGGTCCTCCTAAATTAATTAATGGTTTGGTTATGGGTTTGACAAAAAACCTTATCAAACCGAATCGTGTGCAGCCCTAATGCAAACAAAAAAAATCCATTTATAACTTGAACTCCCTACAAGAGCTAAACCTGCTCAAATCATTACCCTAAGTCTAGCACCAAGCCCTTATCCATCTACAAATCTAGCATACCATCTTACCTATCAAACACAAATAATTCATCTTCATTCGTTCACTAATTCAAAGTGTTAGTCACATCCCTTAAAACAAGTTTGCAAAAAAAGGGGGAAAGCTACCACCTCCCACAAAAAAAAGAGAGAGGGGGGGCAAAAATACCTAACTACTAAGAGAGGTAGGTCTGGAAACTTTTGATTCACATCATTTTCTTTTTAAAAAAAAAATCCTGGTTCGAGCTCTGGAAAAATTCAAGGCACTTTCTAGTTCGAACCAATGGTTCGAACCAACTGCTTTTTTTTCCTTTCTTTCATTTTTTTTTCAAAAAAAAAATAAAATTGGATTATAGTTTCTTTAGTTCGAACCACTGGATCAAACCAACTGATTCAAAACTTTTTAAAAAAAATACCAAAAAATAAAAAAATTTCGTTCAAACCATTGGTTCGAACTAATTGGTATGGTCAGTTATTCTTCGATCCATCCGAGCTTTTTGGCATTCTTTTTTNTCCTGGTTCAAACCAGCTGCTCTGGAAAAATTCAAGGCACTACCAGCTACTTTTTTCCATTTTTTTCTTTTTTTTTTATATCAAAAAAAAAATTGGATTGAAATTTTTTTTTTTAGTTCGAACCACTGGATCGAACCAACTGATTTAAAAAAAGCAAAAAAAATTTTTATCTTCGTTCGAACCAACTGGTATGGTCAGTTGTTCTTCGATCCATCCGAGCTTTCCGGCATTTTTTTTACCGATCGAACACTTATTTTACAAACACATCCAAAGAAAAGGAAGAGATTTTCATTAATTCAAGGGGAGACATTACAAAAGGAGGAGGTTTTCATACAAAAAAAACCTCCACACGGTGGCAAAACATTAGATGCCACCAACAGCCTCGTCGACGGCAACCTGCCCACAACAACGAGCCATCAAGCAGCCCATATCAATCGCACAATGAACGTAATCATAAAATTTATGCACAGTTAGAGCAAAAGCATAGGAATGAAGAAACACCAAGTTAAATCCATTTTCAACTAAGCGAAATCGACGATCGGCGGAGATAGATCAGAGTACGACGAGGAGAAAAGTGAAGAGAGAACTCAAAGGTGCGGCGAGAAGAAACGGCAAGAACAGAACGACAAAAATCGGCGAGGAGCGGAACGGTTAGAGGTTAGAGGGCTTTGCCCTAAAAGGAAAGTAGAAACTTTCCTTTTAAAGGCAAAGACACAAAGGGGCACGCGCACCCTTCGGAAACCATAAAAAGAGAAAGTGGGGCAAATGAAGGACACGGAAATCATCCTCGAAAACGAGGAACAAGCCGAAGGATTAGAAACAGGACTGCTTCGAAATGTGGAAAAAGTCCCACAGGAAAATACAGATCTTATCACCCAAAATTCAGGTGTTTTACTTTGGCATACGGTCTACAAACTAGACCTCTGCCAAAGAGGGGCATCTGTAGATACCCCCAATTTTGCCCTCATTGTAATGGAGCCACAAAGATAAGCCCATTAATCACCTCAACAAACCAAGCTCAAAAACAACATGGAACCCTATAACGCCCCAATCTGAAACTCAAATCTCTAGGAGATTGATCGCATCTCAAGGCATTAGTTTTACTATACCAGGTGATTAAACAGTACTAAAATAAGCCTAAATAAGGATTTATGAACCTAAATTAGAGTTAAGCTAATCTAGTTCGTCAGAACTTTAATCACCTCTAAAAATGGTTATGCCCAATGGAAAATTTGCCAGAGTTTTCTCTGTATTTTTAGGGTCTGAAACCTGTCATAAACCTGTATAAGAGATGATTTATTCATAAATAGCATTTCTATATCAATTCCATTCATCCATATCATCTCATCATATCCAATCAACCATATTCTTCAATATAGAATACCTAGTTATTCACAAGGTTGGATCCAAACCATAATTCTAAAACGATCTCTCGCTTGATAAAATAATACAAATATAAGATTTGTTAAGTGATACTAAATATACATAAGTGTGTTTGTTTTATATTATATAGTTCAAAAGAATATATATACAAAGCAAGGAAAATAACTGTATCATAACTGAATAATAACAACACCTCATGTATAATAAACCTGAGGTGGATACTCGCCCTATACCTGCCTCCTCAAATTACTTAACATCCAATCATCCACTGTCTCCTCGATTTCCTGAGCAAAAAGCCCAGTGAGAACTTATAATACTAACAGGTAGTCACTAATATGAATTTAAGACAATGCAGGTTTTAAAGAAAACCGAGAAATCATAATACAGTAATGTAAAAGCATTTGGTACCTTTACTACAACATAAACCGATAACCATTCACTTACCCATACAAGTAAATATAAACTAACAACATCTCACATCATAATATTGCGTAGTGTAATCATCTTAGAGTGAAGAGGCTACGACTAGATGTTTCAGCTCCTAGTCAGTGAGCAAAATCGTGTTCCAACTTAACCGATGTGGAACCCCATCGTTAATTCCTGATTTCCGACCGAGCGACTGATTTATCGGTTTTTGTGAGAAGCACGCTGGCTCATGATTTGGGTTCAGGTGGACCCTTGACCATAATTTGCCGATGTAGCCGTTGTCGCGGTGGTCAGCCGTTTGACTTGTGCAGACATCTTAATGATCATTAAAATAATCCAGGAGTTGTCACGCTCCTCAAGTCTTCGCCTAATCTAGGCAGCATATAACCTCGACATTTCTAGAATCATACACGTACCTATCCAAACAAGGCTTTCCAAAAAGAGAAATAGAATAACCTAGATTTCAATAGTTTTCCTATATCATGAGAGTCCCATTCCTGTCATGAGACAGGAAAACATAATGAAAATACGGAACAAACCATTGTTTTTAGGAAAACTTCAATGATTTGCTCGTGTAGGCATTACAAATCCATTTTCGGATTACCTAAAAATATATATTATAATAGTATAAGTTTTAGTAGTAGAAAATACCTTTTTCCTACAAAAACTAACAACCATGTACATGTTGTGATCTCCCAACTAATATTATTCCGGGGAAAGCCGGTAATATAATCCGGGGAAAGCCGGGTAATCGGGGGAAAGCCCGTAATATAATCCGGGGAAAGCCGGTAATAATCCTAGCCGGGGGAAAGCCCAGCATAACATATATAGTATATATTCCGGGGGAAAGCCCGTACCTAGGGAATCACCAACACATACCCAACAACTGGGAACCTCCATCCCACACATCATCTTAAAACAACTACTTCTCCCAACATATGGAAGGAAGTAAAATATATATCTATATATTATAAGAACCCCAAAATCCGTTTGGTTTTGGAAATATGCCCATCCCTAAAGCTCGATAACGATTAAATCTCGATTCTTTTGAAAATATAGTTTATTTAACTACAAGTAAGAAAAGAATCATCCATATATTTATATCTGTATATAACTCATTCATATATATAATTATTAGAAATCTTGTTATTTTAAAAATAACTATTACTGTTTTACATCACTATGTAAAACTATACTTTTAGAAAATCATTTTCACATCAATAGGACATCACAAATAAATCATGCATGCTTTGCAAAGTAATTACATTTGATTTATAAATCTAAACACTATCAAAAGTATTGAAAGTATTTTAGTGGCTATAAGAGAGTATTTATAGTACTAGTTATCAATTTATATATTGCTAGTAGTCATCATTAGATAATACGTCTCCAAACAATAAATTCTTCAACATTATAATCTTCCATATATAAGTTTTACTCAATCTCTACAAGAGTAGAATCAATATAGATATGGGTTTTTAATCAATCTATCAACAATTACCCAAATCAGTATCATCCCCATATCTATTATTCAATAAATTTTCAAATCCTCCTTATATCCTCATAATATGGACAAACAAATCCAAATATCTAACTACAAGAGTTATCTAAAATCAAGAATTCTAATCTATAATCTAAACTGGAGCAAATAATACATATCACAAAAAATACATATACTCACCAACATATAATAAATACACATATAAAAATCAATAAAGTAATAATAAGTATTTTAATCTTGATATCTTTTAATCTTGAAGAGTTTTATCTTTAATGTCTTTTATTTACCTCCCAACTCGAATCTAATATTGGCGCTCCAATTAAAGATCTACTAGTGGCGCTCTTATACCATGTCTGTAACGCCCCAATCTGAAACTCAAATCTCTAGGAGATTGAATTGCATCTCAATGCGTTAGTTTTACTATACCAGGTGATTAAACAGTACTAAAATAAACCTAAATAAGGGTTTATGAACCTAAATAAGAGTTAAGCTAATCTAGTTCGTCAGAACTTTAATCACCTCTTAAAATAGTTAGGCCCAACGAAAAATTCGCCAGAGTTTTCCCTATATTTTCAGGGTCTGAAACCTATCATAAACCTGTATAAGAGATGATTTATTCATAAATAGCATTTCTATATTAATTCCATTCATCTATATCATCTCATCATATCCAATCAACCATATTCTTCAGTATAGAATACCTAGTCATTTACTAGGCTGGATCCAAACCATAATTCTAAAACGATCTCTCACTTGATAAAATAATACATATAAAAGATTTGTTAAGTGATACTAAATATACATAAGTGTGTTTGTTTTACATTATATAGTTCAAAAGTATATATATACAAAGCAAAGAAAATAACTGTATCATAACTGAATAATAACAACACCTCATGTATAATAAACCTAAGGTGGATACTCGCCCTATACCTGCCTCCTCAAATTACTTAACATCCAATCATCCACTGTCTCCTCGATTTCCTGAGCAAAAAGCCCAGTGAGAACTTATAATACTAACAGGTAGTCACTAATATGAATTTAAGACAATGCAGGTTTTAAAGAAAACCGAGAAATCATAATACAGTAATGTAAAAGCATTTGGTACCTTTACTACAACATAAACCGATAACCATTCACTTACCCATACAAGTATAGATAAACTAACAACATCTTACCATCATAATACTGCGTAGTGTAATCATCTTAGAGTGAAGAGGCTACGACTAGATATTTCAGCTCCTAGTTAGTGAGCAAAATCATGTTCCAACTTAACCGATGTGGAACCCCATCGTTAGTTCCTGATTTCCGACCGAACGACTAATTTATCAATTTTTGTGAGAAGCACGCTGGCTCATGATTTGGGTTCAGGTGCACCCTTGACCATATTTTGCCGATGTAGCCGTTGTCGCAGTGGTCAGCTATTTGGCTTGTGCAGACATCTTAATGATCATTAAAATAATCCAGGAGTTGTTACGCTCATCAAGTCTTCGCCTAATCTAGGCAGCATATAACCTCGATATTTTTAGAATCATACACGTACCTATCCAAACAAGAGGCTTTCCAAAAACAGAAATAGAATAACCTAGATTTCAATAGTTTTCCTATATTATGAGAGTCTCATTCCTGTCATAAGACAAGAAAACATAATGAAAATACGGAACAATTCATTATTTTTAGGAAAACTTTAATGATTTGCTCGTGTAGGCATTACAAATCCATTTTCAGATCACCGAAAGATATATAATATAATAGTATAAGCTTTAGTAGTAGAACATACTTTTTCCTAAAAAAACTAACAACCATGCATATGTTGTGATTTCTCATCTAATATTATTTCGGAGAAAGCCGGTAATAAAATCAGGGGAAAGCCGAGTAATCGGGAGAAAGCCCGTAATATAATCTGGGGAAAGCCGGTAATAATCATAGCCGGGGGAAAGCCTAGCATAACATATATAGTACATATTCCGAGGGAAAGCTCGTACCTAAGGAATCACCAACACATACCCAACAACTAGGAACCTCCATCCCATACATCATCTCTAAACAACTATTTCTTCCAACAAATGGAAGGAAGTAAAATATATATATATTATAAGAACCCCAAAATCTATTTGGTTTTGGAAATATACCCATCCCTAAAGCTCGATAACGATTAAATCTCGATTCTTTTGGAAATATAGTTTATTTAACTATAAGTAAGTAAATAATCATCCATATATTTATATCTGTATATAACTCATTCATATATATAATTATTAGAAATCTAGTTATTTTAAAAATAACTATTACTATTTTACATCACTATGTAAAACTATACTTTTGAAAAATCATTTTCACATCAATAGGACATCACAAATAAATCATGCATGCTTTACAAAATAATTAAATTTGATTTATAAATCTAAACCCTATCAAAAGCATTAAAAGCACTTTAATGGCTACAAGAAAGTATTTATAAGTTCCTACCTCAAATCCCGCAAGGCTCTCTTTAC
>MVGT01000317.1:2170-33061 GCA_002174775.1 Macleaya cordata
TCCATTAGTGATTAAACACCAATCTTTGACCAATTTTGACTGCCTTTGACTGAATTGACTTGGTCATCATGTGCCATTTGCATGTATTCCCATGGTGCCTCTAATAGATTTGTGGGGTGCTTTTAATAAATTTGGCTAATTGAACCAAATTTTGCAATTGAAGCATTTGAAGTCTATTTATCTGCAAAAACATAAAAATCATTAAAAATAATATACAATTGAATACTAGCTAATATAAATTGAGGGATAAATATGTAATAATTATGCACTCAACACTAGCATATTTAGATAATGGTAAATACTAAACCTTGATGAAAAAAGAATAAATATTAGCCATTAGATTAAAAGTTACTAAATCCTAGCCATTGAAATAGTTTCCAAAACCTAAAATACTTAGGTTTCCTTAATTATCTAAAAGTTGTAGTATTTAATGTGAACCATTGGATGGTTTAAGATTTAATCTTAGCCATCTAAAATAAATAAAATTTAAATATTATTAGTTGTTTAAAAATTAAAAAGAGTTAAAGATAAATAAAAATAAAAAGAGATAAATAAAAAGGAGTTTGAGATAGACTTGGTTTAGGATAGAGATAGGGTTAGAGTTAGGATTAGATTAGAATAGTTATGGAGGTGGAGGGGGCTGGCCGAACCCCACTAATAGGGGGCTTGGTCGTGCTCTCCTCTACACACAAAACTCTTCAACTAGAAAAAAAAAAAGAAGAAGAAACCCAAGCCCCTAACCTAGCCGATTTTCTCTCTCTCTCTCAATCTTTTCTCATCTTCATCAAACCCAAGTTTGAAGAAGAATAAAACCCTGCAAGTTTTTGAAGAAATCTTAGAGTTCTTAAAGTTTAAAGAAGGAAGCAAGTCAAAGCAATTAAGCGTAAAAGGTAGGGAGAACCACCATCCTTAAAACTTGTTTTTCAAAATTCCCCGTTTTCTCGATTAGTTTAGTTGCATGTTTTCAAACTTGTTTTTATAAAAATATATGTTATTTGTCAAAAGGTTTTCTGCATAAAATTGCATTAGGTTTTGGGTTGTGTAAACTTGAGTGAAAGTTAATAAGCTATTACAAGTTAAAGTGGTAAGATGAGAGGTTTTTAAAAGATACACCTTGGGTTGTGAGGTTAGTTGCCTTAGTAACCATTATTAGGATACCCATGATGGTATCAAAATAATCCCTAAGTAAGGTGTGTGTTATGCTCCATAAGTGAGGTAGATGTGCTCCATAAAAAGGTATGTTGTACCCATAAGAGAGGTTAGATGTGTACTTCATAAGAGAGGTTGACACAAAATGTTATTGCATAAAACGTAATTTCGTCAGTTGTATTTTTGAATGTGGTATTGTGAAAGTGATGTGTTATTTGGCCTAAGAAGCACTGCTTCGAGATGCAATCTCCATAAGAGAAGTTTATATCTGGATCCGTCTAGAGAAGACGGTGGTTGGTTTCCAGAACAACCCTGACGAAGAAAGTGGAACATTAAATAATTATAATATGAGAATGAGTGACTAGAGTAAGCATAGAATAATGCATTGAAATAGACAAGTATTCATATATATATATATACAGTTGTATCTTGTTTTATCTATTTATAGTTGTTGATTTTCAAAACATAAACCTATTTTCGATGGCTGACACCAAAATCGTTTTCAAAAGTGTATTTGAGAGTTCAAACTTAGATAGTTGATTGGTTTTGAAAAAAGAAGAGTGAATTTGAGAGGTTTCTAAAGATAGTTTTAAAGAGGCATTGTTTGGATGAGGTTTTTGTGGCAAAAAGAGCTTGTGGATTTTTCAAAAAAGGTGTTAAGACATCAACTTATGTTTTGGTTGTACCTACTGAGCCTTGCTCACCCTACATTTTTACCCCCTTACAGGAACAAGAAGAAGGACATGAAGTTTTACTAGAGAACTTGAAAAGAAAACAAAGAACTAAAAGTATGTACTACTCTAAGAACCGAGACAGATGAAGATGATAGTTTCTAGATCACTAGGAACTTATGGGATTTTGATTTGTTTACTTTAATTATTTTGATTTTGATTTTGATTTTGATTTTGATTTGATGATTAGTTAGTTTAGTTTGAATATATACAATGATGAATACTTGTGACATGATTGGTTTTGAATAAAGATAAATAACATAATAGTTTTAGTTTAAATTGCCATATATGAATGTTTGATGTTTACTTGGATAACACGTGTTAAATCATTGTCTTATCTTCAGTAAAATTATTCTTTGAACTCTGAAGTCTAACCTTAGAAAATCCATCACATTCTGAACTTAGGAAGAAGACTTTAGTCCACCCCAAGTTAGACCAAAGTTGCTGGAAAATCTAGATTTTCTGTAATAGTCTAAGTTAAACACAGTTTCTGTGTAAAACCGTAGAGACTTAACTTTGGGTCAAAACATAAGAGTTTTGGATCTATTTGTTCAGTTTCTACAGAACTTGACCTCATAGGAATCCAAGTTTTGGTTAAGGAGAAAAGGCCTGAACTTCGCCACTAATGCAATAACTCTAATAGCAACTATTTCAAGTGGTTTAATCCTTAACCATTAATATTGAAGACCCTAAGTATTTAAAACTCAATTAGGGTTATTACTAGTGACTAAACCTAGAAAATTAGATATTTTATATAGTGTTCAACTAGGCATTAGGGAAACTCCTTTCACCCCCCAGTTCACGCTCTGAGGCCTGGGTTGTGGTTTCAACTCGAAAGGTGGGTCAGACCATTGGGAATCCGGGGTCAGGGTGTGACAGGGATTACCTAATGCTTAGTTTAACACTATGTAAAATATTTAATACACAGGGTTTAGTCTCTACTAACTACCCTAATTGAGTTAATTACTTAGGGCCTTCAAAACTAATGGTTAAGGTCTAAACTAATTAAAAAGTGGATGTCAGAGTTATTGCGTCAGGGGCGAATTTCAGGCCTTTTCTCCCTAACCAAAATTTGGATTCCTATGGGGTCAAGTTCTGTGAAAACTTGACAAATAGATATAAAACTCTGATGTTTTATCCGAAGCTATTTCTCTACAGTTTTATACAGAAACTATGTTTAACTCAGACCATTGCAAAAAATCTGGATTTTTCAGCAACTATAGTCCAGCTTAAGGTACACTAAAGTCATCTTCCTAAGTTCAGAATGTGATGGTATTTTCTAAGGTTAGACTTCAGAGTTTAAAGAATAAATTCATTGAAGATAAGGCGATGGTTTAACACATGCATCATCCAAGTAAATATCAAACATTCAAACATGTCAATTTAAGCCAAAACTATCATGTTATTTATCTTTATTCAAACCAATCATGTCACAAGTATTCATCAATGTATATATATATATATATTCAAACTAAACTAATAAATCAAATCAAGTTGAATTCAGAAAATTTAAAGTAAACAAAACAAAATCCCATATTCCCAGTGATCTAGAAACTATCATCTTCATCTATCTCGGTTCTCAGTGTCGTACGTACTTCTAGTTCTTTGCTTTCTTTTCAAGTTCTCTAGTAACACTTCGTGTCCTTCTTCTTATTCCTTTAAGGGGGTAAAAACGTAGAATGAGAAAAGCTCAGTAGGTACAACCAAAACATAGGTTGATGACTTGACACCCTTTTTTGAAAAACAACAAGCCTTTTTGCCACAAAAACCTCATCCAAACAATGTCTCTTTGAAACCATCTTTGAAATACTCTTACATACACTCTTTTTTTTTTCAAAACCTATCAACTATCTAAATTTGAACTCTCAAATACACTTTTGAAAATACTTTCAAAAACGACTTTGGTGTCAGCCATCGAAAACAGGTTTATTTTTTAAAGATCAACAACTATAAACAGATAAACATGATTCAACTATGTATAGTAATATATGCAGCAACCTATATCCTCATATTATTATATATATTAATTATTAAATCTTTTCACTTTTCGTCAAGGCAGTTGCGGCAGCCTACCAATGGCTATTACAGTCGCCAACCCCGTCACTTTTCGACAGATCTGGATAAACCTCTCTTGCGGGGATGCCACTAGGGCATTACCGCGTCAATTAAGACCAAAAAAAGTCCCTTTTTGGGACAAACTGACAATTAGATATATTTTATATCATGATTCAAATCTCTTGCAGAGTCACAATCACTAAACACATCATACTTGACTAAGGTTTCTTTTAAACCTCTCATCTTCCATATCATCATACCTCTCTTATGGAACACAACACATAGCTTACTTGGGTAATATTTTGATACCATCATGGCGGTATCCTAATCATGGTTACTAAGGCAACTAACCCCACAACCAAGGGTATTTCTTTTAAAAACCTCTCTTCTTACCTCTTTAAGTTCTGATATTTTTTAAAATATGCACTCATGAACACACACCCAAAATCCGATGCAATTTTATGCAGAAACCTATTGAAAAACATAATATACTTTTATAAAAACAAGTTTGAAAACATGCAACTAACTAGACAAGAAAACGGAGAATTTTGAAAAACAAAGTTTTAGGATAGTGGTTATCCCTACCTTTTTCGCTTAATTCCTCGAGGCTTTAAGTTGCTTCCTTCTTTAAACTTTAAGAACTTCAAGCTTTCTTCAAAAACTTGCAGGGTTTTATTCTTCTTCAAACTTGGGTTTGAAGAAGATGATAAAAGATTGAGTGAGAGTGAGATAAATCGGCTAGGGGGTTTGGGTTTCTTCTTCTTCTTTTTTTTTCTAGCTAAAGATGGGTGTGTAGAAGGGGGAGCACGACCTGGCCTCCCTTTTATAGGGTTTAGCCAGCCCCTTCCACCTCCTTAAACCAATCCTAATCATATTCTAACTCCATCCTAATCTATCTCTATCTTTAACTCCCTAATTATTTCTTTTATTTTTATTTATCTTTTAAACTAATTTAATTCTCTAATATGTATGGGCCAATTTTTACATTAGAGAATAAGTATTTATTTTGTTTTGAATGGCTAGGATTAAAACTCTAAACCATCCAATGGTTCACAATAAATACTACAACTTTTAGATAATTAAGGAAACCTAGATGTTTTAGGTTTTGGAAACTATTTCTATGGCTAGGATTTAGTAACTTTTAATCTAATGGCTAATATTTATTCCTTTTTCCATCAAGGTTTAGTACTTATCATTATCTAAATATGCTATCAATTATCTTTAAATTAGTGATTATCTATTTTTAAGAAAATTACTAAAATTTAGGTATTTATCTAAATTAGGAAGTTTTAGGTTTTAGGAAACTTAATTCCTTTAAATTAGGTGGCGCACAAGGCAACCCCTTGTGCCAACGTTTTTGCCAAGTGTGACCCACCACTTATACAACCCTTTTCATTTAATTTCTACTTTCATTTCATTTTTATTTTTCATTTCATTTTCATTTCTAGTTTTTCATTTCATTTCTAATGAAACCCTAATGTTTCTAGATGATTCTATCTTAATGGTTTATTCCATTATTTTTCATTTCTAAGTTTCCATCCTAGGGTTTAGAGTGTCTACTAACATTTCGAGCTCCGAAATGCTCATTTCTAGGTTCATTTAAGCTCTAGGTGACTTATTGCATTTATATGTTTTGAAACTACTAGAAATGATTATTGTTTATGGTTATTCTAAGTTATAAGTCGGTTCCTACATTGAGTGTAGGTCAATGTAACTCTAGTTTTCATTTCATTTCTCTGATTTTTCAAACCGAAGGTTCATTTTTAAGGTTTGAGGGTTCATTTCTAAAGGATAACCCCTAATCTCTCTCTCAAAGAGATTTTAAAAAACATTTAGTTTTGTTTTGAAAAATATTTTGGAACCACTTGAAAAACTTTTATGCAAGACTCTCATGCAAAACTCATTTTGCAAAATATTTATGAACTCATTTCCTCTCTTGTATACATTCCATGTATACCATTCATGCATTGTGGATGGTTTTTAGTAAAAAGCTTATTTTTCCGATACTCTTTGGTTTCTCTCCTAGGTTTACACCTTCCTAACACTTATTGGGCCTATTTTGGGTCAACGGGCCTTCAGCCCATGCTTAAGTCTAAGTGAAAAAATCTCGGGTGTTACAGAACTTGAGTTCGAACCCAATTGCTTCAGCTATGGGAAAAAGTTTCCAAAAAGTGTTTTAATGATTTGAGAAAATTCTAAACCGACCATTAGTAATCCCAAATCTTCTATAAGTTGTTTAGCTCATCCCTAACACCTATATAATGATGTTTTAATATCAAGGCTAAAGGATACACATCTAGTAATTGAATCAATCTTGGTATGTGTTTAGAAGCCTAAACAAATCCTTCCTTCTTAGACCTTAGAGAATTAGGTTTTTTTACCAGTGGATTTCCGGTGAGTGATTATTTGAAGGAGTTCAAGTGTAGCTCGTGGATTTGCATGGAGAACAAATTGCGGGACTTGGTGGATTTCCAAGTTGGAGACGCATCGTGATCGTTGAGGAGCAGTTCGTGAATTCGAAGTTGTGGTTGAACTGAAGACGTTGCTGATCAGAACATAGAGGGAGTCGTAAATCATGGTTGTCGAGTGGTAAATCAATCAGTAAGTTCACAATAATTTTGTGGATCTTTGATTGGACTATGTCCCGATGTTTTTCTCAGTTTAGGTTTTCCTCGTTAACAAAAATCTCTTGTGTTAAATTCTTATTTAAATTAGAGATTGAAATATTCGATTCTAATTCCTAATTCCACAAATTAAGAATCGAATAAGTCAATTCTCTTCTACAAGTTTTTATTTCTAGTCTTGACTTTGCACTTAAAATTTTTGTTGGGTGATAGTTTGATCCCTTATCGTAGTTACAATTTATGACAGCTAGATCTGATACCCGTAGGATAGATTTTTCACAACAAACGGTCACATGTCAATAAATCTGGACCATCGGTGTGTGAGTGCCTAGGATTATAACACGTGTCCTCTGATTGATGAACTAACCCCATGGTTCTAGGATAAATTAGGGATTTAAATTTTGTTTGGACATTTAGATTTTTTCTCCTGGTCACGTGAATGCACGTGTCTCACTTAATGTCCAAAATGACGGAAAAGTGAAAAACGAGGGGTTTCTAGATTTTTTTTTTACTATAAACGGGGTGTCTTAGATAACTGATTATCAAACGGGGGGTCAAATCAAAATAACTCCAGATATTACATGTTACACTCAATTTATGTTGACACTTTGGCTTAAACCCGAAGCCTGCGTAAAGATGACCAAGGGCTGGTTTTTGTGAGTAAATGATCTCCTAAAAATAATTAAATCTTTAACCTCATCAAAAATTTGTTGCAAAGTTAATGGTTCAAACTTAGTAACCAGAGCGTGGGTCGGAGCGGGAACGAAAGTGGGAGCGGGAGCGTCGGAGCGGCCGATTAAAAAATGTTCTTAGTTCTAAAATACCTTCGGAGCGGGAGCGTCAGAGCGTAGTTCGGAGCGGGAGCGCGAGGTTACTAAGGGTTCAAACAAACTTAAAATATCAAGTATCTTTTGATAATTAAGATTAAAAGTTTTTCAAGCAATGTGATTTTTTTTTAGGCTGATTTAAATGACGAGGGATCACAAAAAACCATCTCCATTGTGGCCCTACATCAACTTGCAATTAATGCGTAAAAATAAGTGTTGTAACATGTAATTACTTGAGTGGAAAATACCATAGATGTGATATTTACAATCTTCATGGAATATCGATAAAGGGCTTAAGTTTTTTTTTTTTTGCTCTAAATTGTTAAAGTCGACTATGCGTGATACGCGTTTATATACGTCTACCAAATGTGGACGTACCATCAGTACTCTTTCTCCCTTTCTTTATTTCAATGTTTTCAGGCAAAAAGAAAAAAGAGCAAACAGACAATATCTATACAGAACCTCCTGGTTGAGGTGAAAAAATGATCAATGAAGATGACACCTGCACTAATTTTGATGTGAGCTAAAGAGAGGAGAAAGAAACAGGAATTAAAATGTTGTTCGATGTATATTTATAGTCTGTTTGGACAAGGGATTTTAGGGAGGGATTTTGTCGGGACCAGGAATTTTGAGGAAAAATATAACATAATTTTTTCACTAAATCCTTGGTCCCCACAAAATCCCTTCCCAAATCCCTTGTCCAAACAGACTATTAGTTCAATTTACATGTCACATCGTTTAACAAGTTCACAATAGAACCACAAAAACACGACACTTATAACAGTGCCATATTAATTATAAGCAATAATCTTAACATTTGGGAAACATAGGAAACAAAAGCACCACCTCGCTGAAAATATTTTGTAGCAGGGCACAAGCAGGCTGATAGAGGTCTTCATGAACTAAACGAGTCCTTACAAAAAGGGTTGGCATGCGATATTGTACTTTCAGCTCCTACTGATAAAAAAGGGTTGGCATGTGATACCATACTTTCAGCTCCTACTGATCTACTGATGTGGAACACAGATTATTGTCGTACCCCTTCTAGAACTCTTCAAGCCATTGCATATAAGTCCCAACAGAGTGTGAATAGTTGTGAAACTACAAACACCAACATACATTCCAGGATATAGTAAATTAAGGAACCAAAGGTTAAAAAAAATGACAGGAGATCATAAATCAGGGCGCAAAAATGTAGTGCTTAAAAGTTAGTGTTACCGATACAACTTACAGATGCACCAACCCATTTGAAACTTTTCGTTTAATATCAATGTAAAGAGAAAAAAAAAATCCTTCTGGTTAGAGGGAACAATAGTAGTCAGAAGGAAATCAGGAATTTCAATTAAGGTTCCCTACAGGAACAAGTCTTGGGTCCAATCGACTAATTACATCCTCAAATGAAACTTCCTATGATCAGCAGGGTGTTCAGATCGGCATATGCCATAGTTCAGCTTGAATCCCTTCCTGATCATTACTCATTACATCATCAAAACCTCAAATTTTGTATTAAGTCATATTGATCTTTGGTTCAAGTAACATAGTGAAACTAAAATATAACTCCTGAATAAAAAATAAGAAGGAAGCAATAAAAGTTATGGTTGAAAACAAACCTCATTCACAATCTCTTCACATTTTTTGTACAGTTGTTGTTGCATAGCAGCTCCAGATTCTCTTACTGAATTAATTCTCATATTTATGCTATCCACCTAATATCAGAAGAGAAGGGAGGAAAACAAAAAACATTAGGCTTAAAACTTTTAACGGTAAAACAAGTTGGATTCAGCAGATATGAATCAATGAGTGAATATATTACCTCAGCAACCACAGCTTCCACCTTCTTTTCCCTTATGGCTAAATCACGCTTCTTTGATTCCACTTCCAACTTCACTTGGTCAAGTTTTTTTATGACTTCCTCATGTTTCATATTATTCTCTTGTTCATATGCTTTCTTTGACTCCTCTAGTTGTTCCACTAAATAAAGAAGCATATAATTTCTTGTTTAATACATGTTGAAATATAAAAGAAAAATAAAGTATATCAACATTCGTACAAAGCACCTTTTCCCTGCCGTTCAACTAATTTTGCTTCGAGAGACATGTCCAACACTCCCTCGTCACTTTGCTTAGCCTTTAGAACCTTTACATCTTTGTCAATGGTTTTCGCAGAGTTGGCCTGATAAAAATTAGGGTTAGTAAACAACATATCGCGAGTATAGATTGTACTATATTAGTAAGCTCTTAAACACAAGGACAGTTATGAACGGATATTTCGTCAGAAGCCATAGCCTCCTGCCAATTTACTTACACTACTCTCTCTTAAACACAAGGACTGTTCTGAACGGTTATAAGGATATCTTAGCAATGGACATCCCAGCACCCCAAAACATGTCTTGACACTACAACTAACCATTCTAAATGCTTCCACAACCATCCTACTTTACCAAACAACTTGAGAAAGTCTAATTGTGTATACCAGATACTCAAATAGCATATTGAAAGACTCTGTTTTAGTTCTCATATATTTTTCTTTTCCTACTAAAAATAATTTATGCTATCATTATATCTACAATGACATACTATGTTACATGTGTAAAGCTCTTCTTGAATGCGCTGTTTGAGATACCACACCACCTATGTGTCCATGAAACTGTAACAAGGCCTACCGTTACTGATAAAAAAAAAAAAGTTTGTCCCACACCAACCTAATAGATTATCCTAACAGTCCACCTTTATTTTGAAAAGTTTCAAAATATAAATGCTAAGGAAAAAATCCTACACAGTGGTGATGTTTGGAATTACCCCACCAGCAGCTATACTCTTAGCCTAGGATATCTCTTAAATAGAAACCCCAAACCTTTAATCCAACCACACTTGCATTCCCACCACATGCATCGAAGTAAACTGTTGACATTGTCTTAAGCTATGTGTATGCTAGGTTTCTTGCATATCTCAAAGGAGTTCTTGGCGCGAGAGAATTTTTTTTTTTTAATCGATATTTCTAATAATGATAAGTGTTTTTTTTCTCCAAAGCAACACCAGGGTTAAAAACGTAGTTCCAAACCCAGCTTTGAAATCAAGCAGTGCAATGCAATTAAATCTGGCTAGCGTTACAACCAAACCTGTTCCTGAATCGCTTGCATTTGGGCGAAGTGCTTCGACATTTTCTTCAAAGCCTGAAAAGGAATCAAGTCAATTATTACATCAACAAGATACTTGTATTTCTAAATTACCATATGAAAGAGTTTGCATGGCACATGTGCTGATTGCCAGCTTGAAATTATTTTGACACCCAAAAAGGAAACTCTGGATCAAAAGAGGTCCAGTTTTTGGGCTGCAGCCTATTGAAACCAGATTCTAGCATATCCTTATTTGCTGGGATGATAAGGCTTGTCTTGAGTTGTCATCATCAAATGGCTTACCCACAGATTGATGAACATGTTTGTCAAGGGAAAAACAGCTACATCAAGAATAAAGAGCATTTCTTTCTTGAAGAATATATTTTTAACAAGTATGTGGGAGATTGATGAACATGTCTGTCATGGAGTCATCAATCACGTCAAGAATAAAGGGTACACCTACGCGGAAGTGTCTTTTCTTAGTATGCATGGAGACATGTCTCTGCAATATCTGTAGAAGACAAGACTGCAGATTTTGTCAACCAGTTTGTTGTTGAGACATTAAAAATCTGAATTTTACATACTGTTATTTTCACTCTGAATCCAGCTGTATTCCATTCTCATATACGAAGACTCTCCAGACTTTCAAATTGCAGAAATTAGCTGTTCACAAGGTAACCGAATCAATTCTGTTCTTTTCCATATAAGCCAGAGTATGGCCGAAAGCTATGAACTCTACATGATTTTGTGCCTCAGGGGACTTGTGCACATTGAGCATGATTTGGTTAAGAGATAGCACTAGCAGACACGTGTAAAAGAGTAGTTCTAAGTTTACAAGAGGGATTCAAGTGGATACTTCACATTTTTCAATGAGATTCCAATAAACTAAAAAAACAATAAAATTCTTCATTAGCTTCTATTAACGTGCTAGATCAAGACAGTTTCATCCAGTAAGAAAATGTTAGAGAAAACTGCAATACCTTCGAATACACCTCAACAACGGTACTCTTCTCTTGAAAAGCTTGCATTGCTGATCTCTCGGAATTCTTCACTTCAGCTCTCACTGATTTCTTCTCCTCTAGAGCCCCCTTTCAAATATAAAGCGGGAATATAGAGGAATTAGTGGAGTATTCAAAAAGATGGAAGGAGGTTAGGGTAGATCAGTTCAATATATGTGGACATGCCAAAGATAAACATAGAAATATATAGTAAAACAATAAAATAATATATATAGATAGACATACACTTGGCAAAAAAAATCAAGAAGCAAAATACAAAGAATCAACAATGCATAATAAATCAAGCAGAATAATTATAAAAGAAAGAATATGAAAAGGTAAGACAGTAAGGATAGATGAAAACATCATAAGAGTGTATCCATCATGAAATAAGAAGTTCAACTGGCTGGTCAAGCACAGAAGAAACTAGGTGCTTCAAAATAATTAAAATCAACCAGCCAAGTTAATGCCCTAAATTTTCCTACAAGTTTTAGGTTGAGATTGATCATTGTCTTGGATCTTTTACCCTCACACTTTTGTACTATCATACAATTTACTTGTACTTTGTTGTACATATTGTTGGTTGATTACTTTTACTACATTGAAGTTCATAAGTTGCTTAATCACATTGTATCATATAACGTAAATCAAGGATTCAAGATTGGCAACTGAAGGAACCTAGGAGTTAACTGTCCCAACCTACTAATAACATGAAGAGATCGAGAACAGTACCTGTAGCTTGTCTGGTGATTGAACAATTTTACACCGCAACTTCGCATTTTCTTGTGCACTTTGAACCAATGCAAACTCAGCACTAGAAATCTGCAAGAACAAGGTAACATGATACAAGACACAGCAATTAGAACTATGAAGACAACTCTTCTTGGGAATCTAAACTGCATCACATGGGAGGAGGCTTGTCTTTATTTTGAAGTTTTAAAATAAAAGAGAGTTATTTCTATGAAGTGATCTCATCTTTCTGATTCTGACAAAACAATTGGTTCTGAAACTTCTGATGTCTCTCAAAAGGAAAAACTCCTAAAATCCAAATGGTGAAAATTGCAAGATAGAGGCAACCTATTTCACATAGCTGGTTTCTAGATTCTAGATGAGACAACAGTGAAAATACTAATGTAATGTTGAATCTCAACATGACATAAAAGTCAAACTAAGGGATCTGCAGAATAATAATGATACAACAATTCAACAATAATAAATACGACCAAATCAAGCAAAAGTTATGTAGGACACAAATGTGTTGGAGAAATTTTTACATACTATGTAGGACACAAATTTCCTGAAAATAGTTCTGACTTCTGACACCCGGTCCATAACCACAAAGCACAACAAGAATCCTCAACACACTGAGTAATGTCAACGTTTTTAAAAAATGGTCGAGGCTTACGCCTTGAGGCGAGGCAGCAGTTCCTTTTGGAGGCGTACGCCTCAGTTGGAATTACTGAGGCATAGATCGCACGCTATGCTTTTATTGCTGAAAGGAGGACCATAAGGGCCGACCAACCAAATGGGGCAAAGCCCCTCAATATGGGAGAGCTTTTTAGTCAAGCAGCTCTTCTCTAACCGAATTCCTGACTTGAGGGAGAAATGGAGTAAGGTCCGACCACTTAATGAGCTCGGCTGCTTCCCCGGGCCGCCATTCCGAACTTTAGGCGGGAATGGAGTAAGGCCCGACTGCCTATCCGAATAGTAGGATTGTGCATTTGCTGAGGACCACCATTCCTGAAAGGAATGGGAGAAACTGTCCGATAAAAGGGGACAACGCCACACCTTCTGATCAGGACAGAACTCTTAACTTAACCTGCTAGCTGTTTTAACGAGGGCATATTTGCTCCTCTAGGGCACTTGAAGCTACTTTTCAACTTAATGTTTATTAATTTTTTCGTTTCTATACCTAAAATACCCTACCTAACCCTCTAATAGACCAAAACGACCCTTTATGTCCTCTTTCCCCTAAAGCAACAATAAAAACAGATTTTGTTATTTGACTTAGACCTTAGTCACTTACGGTTATGGTTTATCTTTTATGTAGTGTGTTTGATTACTGATACAATAGACTTAATTAGATAATTTAGATATGGATATGATTCATATGAATATAACTTTCCGCCTCCCTTTAGTTTCGGGCATGACCCAAGGCTAAATAGGGCCTTCTGCCTCCGCCTTTATAAACACTGAGTAATGTATTAATTCTACATGAGTTAGACTATCCATTAGACATTGAAGACTATCATAGTTTGTCAACAATAACAAAACAAGAATAAGCAAAGCAAAATGCCTTTAGTATTAAGTTTCTCGAAACCCATGCGAGCAAATCCGAGGTTTTAAACTTAAAATTTTCCCTAAACTATGCTCATTTTTAAAGTTTAGGAGTTATTTTAAGGAATTTCAATAAGAAATGGAGAACTAGTTATATTAATATCTGGATCTAGTTTTGGAAAGGCAATGCTAAAATTTTGCAAGAAATAAAACAATAAGCATTGCGGCAACACATATGACCTTTTATATCATAAAATAAAGAGGGGAAAGAAAAGAGAAACATCTGAAGTAAAGATGCATAGCCCCCAAAATACTAAACCCTCTGAAACATTGCACATAAACTTGTATTAAATCAATAAAAAATGGCGAACTTGGAAAAATTCTGCGGAATTTTAGAACCTAACCTCAACTAAAACTGTCTTAACATTAAGAATTGCAAAAAACCAAGCAAGAGTTATATCGTAAATGGGACTTGAGTAAGAGGAAAAAAGGATCCATGCTAACTGGACAAGAAAACTAAACTATGAAGCCAAAAAAGGAATGAATACAATATGGAAATCTATAAAATCTTAATAAAGACAAAATTGAAATTGGCTTTCAGTTCAGAAAAATGAAATATAAAAGAAAAGAAACGAAAGACATGAGATTGTGAATCATACCACGACTAGGTTTAGAAGCATAAAACTTAAAAATGACCAAACTTATGAAGATGTTTAGGCTTATATAGTATGTGCGTGTGATTGAAGATAATTGTAGGGGTCTTATGGTAAATATCACTCCAGCTCTATGTTTAGGCTTATATAGTATGGCAAATTAGAGGGTATCACATCGCATATCCCATTTTTCCTCAAGTGCCCGCTTTCTTCGCCTAGGCAACCGCCTTGGGTCGCCTAGGGGTCCAAGGAGGCAGTCGCCCCAGATCCAAGGTGTGGTACCCCAAATCCCTTGGGTGGTTTTTTGTAAACAACAATAAATGGTGGTGTTTTTTTCATTTAAAATGTTTTTTGGGGAGTTTAAAAACAAATTTTAAGTTTTAAGTTTAGGGAAAGGGATTGGGATCGATAGAAAAGAGAAATAGATGTTAGAAGATGGGGAAAAAAGAGGAAGGGAAGCTAAGGTTTGGTCGCCGGTGACGGTAAGTTGTTCTTCTTGTTCTTCCTCTTCCTCTTCATCTTCCTCTCTTCTCCTTCCTTTTCTTTTCTTTCCTTTTTTTCTTTTCTTCCTACTGCTGCTGCCCTGCTGCTTCATCTTCTTCCTCTCGTCTCTGCTGGCTGGCCGGAGTTACAACTAGCTGGAGTTGCAGCAGTAAATCACTAAATAATGGGATTTTTTAGCTTGTGTGCTCCATTGCTCTGTTAATCCATCTTGTTTAACATGTTTTATTGTTATTTATGCATATATAAGTCATAAATCACTAAATAAAAGATGTAGGAAAAATCAGGGAAATTTTTAGGGAGGCTTGTTCCCGGGCGACGCCTAGGCGAGGCGACGAGGCCATCGCCTCGCCTCGCCTCTCGCAGAAAACAACATAGCTCCAGCTTACCTAGTTAATTTTCATGTGAATATGCTTCAACTTGAATTATAAAATGTAATAAATCACAATGTAGAGCCAGTTATTTACGTTACTTTGCAGGCATTTCTAGCATGGACAGTTTTCAACAGAAAAATATTTGGGACACATTTCTCCATTTTTCTCATTTTCCTCCATTTTTCCACAAATATTGAACTAAAAACATCAATTATCTTGATAAGAAGTTGAAAATCTCTCTGTTCATGTGATTGCATGAGAAGGATTAGGACCAAACCTTCTCATCGATTTCGCTTGCCTTCTCCTTCAGTGTCCGAAAAGAAGCTTTTAACGAAAATTGCTGATTGTTAAGGCCCTGAATATTCTGCTGTAACTCCTTAACTTTACCATCTAATTCTAGAATAAATGGTTGCTCCCTATCACTCGCCTCTTTGAGGTTAGATATTTCCATATTCAGCTGCAAGACCGACACATAAGTTACTCCAGAAAAACATTTGAACAAGATAATGCTTTTCTGTGCTATAAATCTTTTTCACATAGATACCTCTGAAATCTTTGACTCTAACTCTAAGCGCTGCTCTTCATGGAAATTCACTTGATCGACAAATGGTTGTAGAAGAGTCAATTTAGTTTCCCTGAAATATTTAAGCAAGTTTTGAAGGATAAACCAAAAATTATAATCACAAAGGGACATAAATTATATAAAATGAAAAGAAGTACAAGTACAGATCCCTAGAACCTTATCATTACCATCTTTGTGCAGTCAAGTTTCAAGTCTCTTCCTTTTCTTGTGTGATATCATGTCAAGTTCTTATTGTAATGGGAACAATGTGCAACAAAGAAAATCCTCTCTTATGAGGTGTATTCATACATGACAACTGGATCACAAGTCTAAAAGCAAAGCTGACATTTGGTACACTTTCAACAATATCATGGGTCTGATCATATTGATTCACTGCCTTTTTTTTTTGTATAAATGAAGCTACACTTAACATGATAAGTTGAAGATATTAGAGAAGATACTTCCATAACAACAGGGTTTCTCTATGTACACCGTATTTAGTTGGAGTATCACTAAAGAATTTACCAACTCCAGGCATGTCAATAAAAAAATTTAGGACTATCCTTTCAGAAACTCCCTAAGATAATCTACTGTGTCTGTCACTCGGAGTAATACTCTTTGACCATCAATTACCCTGCAACTGATCTTTGAAAAACTTAGGACCTTGAAAATGGGCTTTGAGTTCAGCCTCATCCAAGTCTATATACTACTAGGCTATTCTATTTTATCCTCCACAGTCCACAACATAAAAATAAATAAATAAATAACTTTGAGTAAAATGGAAAACTAAAAATAATAAGGGATTGCTTTTTTTTTTTTACACTAAAATCTAAATCAGTTCTAAAGAAAACCCCCCAAGAACCAAACACGTCTCTCAAAGTTTACCACCAACGCATAAAAAATACCCTAGGCCCTGCTTGGTACCCCGCAAATATTTGCATCAAGAATGCCTCAATTTTTATGGGTTCTTGGTGCAATATTTTCATGATAATTTGCAGTGAGCCAACAAATAAGAGGCAAAAAAGCTGTCAATATTCGCGGTTTTGAAAGTGCTATGAATATTCACACCCATTTTATCTCTTATTTGTAGGCCCACTACAAATTACCATGAAAACAGAACATTGATCCTCCATCAAAAACCCACAAAGTTTTAGGCATTTCATGCAAATATTAGCAGGACACCAAGAAGGGCCCTAATGTAACATGACAAATTGCCAATAACACCTGTCTTCTGTTTAAGCCTCATTTGTTAAACACTTATCGTATCACATAAGACTGACATTCAGAAAAATTAAGTTCTTGTAGAATTTAGTAGTGCTTAACTTGCAAAACATTTTCTAATTCAAATCCAAACGATCTTTCAGATATTAAGAATACGGAGAATACAACTCAGATTTGCGAACTGTATCCGAGTTTTGAAAACTAATTTTTGGATCAGAAATGATTCAAATAATGTATCAATATGAGTATAGTTATAACAAGAAAGAGAACTTTCACACACCTATGAAGGCAGAAGTTGAGAATGGCACTAAGAAAAAGTCCAGTCCGATGTGTATCGGGTCTTATCAGATCTTTTAAGGTAAAACCAGTTGGGCAACTGACTGAAGCCACAACTTCCTTAATCTTGTGGCACAAATTCAAAATCCGGACTGAATCAACATGAAGATCCGGATTCTCAAGCTGTGCTAAACCACTAAAATCAGCTTGTGCATGATCTTCCCTGCAAGAAAAAGATAAACATCAGAAACCCTAGATAGTTCAAGAGATTGACAAAAACAATTAAGAAGCTAGGGTTAGGGTTAGGGTTTTTAAGGAGGTAAAATAGTAGCAGTACAAGTACACTTAACTGGAGAGGATCGAGACATATTAAAAGGTTGGTGAAGATGGAAAAGATGAGTTCGGGACTTGGATTCAACAGATCTTCCTCTCTGATGTTTGCGATTTCTGATTCAGATAGAATTGCGACGATGTCTTTGCGAGCTAGCACCGGGAACGAGAAGGTCGACGCCATCTCCTCTCACTTTCTCTCTACAGCGCTTCCCGCGCAAGAGACTGTCCGTCCAATTCATTTTGAAAACAACAAATTAATAGGAATCATGTCAACACTTTTACACACTCCATTCATTCTTACACATTGTTTACACCCCCGATTATGGGACCCCTTTCACCACTTTTCTCTACTGCACTCAAATCATTTTAAGTTCGTTTTGTAGGCAACTACCATAATCTTATCGGCAGGCCCCTGGCTAAAGGCACCCCAAAATTGCAATGGTTACTTATGGCAGGTCCCAATCTTAATGGCACCTTCTCTCGATCAAAATGGTTTGACCATCAAAAACCACCCCCACCATCAGCCACCACTGCACAACCACCACCTCCACAACTACCATCTCCACAACTACCACTTCACTACAATCACCATCTTCACCACTATGCCAAAAAATTAAAAGAGAGAGAGGGAAGAAGGCCGGTTAGATCTGAATTTTTCGACTTCCATCATGGTTTCCTTAAATAAAAAATAAAAGAAGAAAGAATACCTATTTTCTTGGTTTGAAACGAAAAAAAAAAAATAGATTTCGAAACTGTTTTATGTTTTCTCGTTCACGAACTAATAATCAGCACTGTAAATCCATTTTACATAGACAAAAAGGGTAGCGCGACGCCAAAATATTAAACCTCAACGGCAAGGTACCACTGAATAGGTCCCAAAAATCGGCTACAAAAGGATGAAATTCTATTAGAAATCCAAATCAGCACCCAACTGCCGATTCGGGGGACCTAAATCGGCACCTAACTGCAGGTTCGGGAGACGTAACTCGGCATCCAACTATCGATTAACATATTTCCATGAAAAATTATCTTTGGTGGTATCGTGTCGACTTAAGTTTAATATTACAGCATCGCGATCTCATTTTTGTCTATGTAAAACGGATTTACAGCACTAATTATTAGTTCGTAAAAAACAAAAACAAAAAATAGTTTTGAAATCCAATATTTCGTTTCATCAACTCAACAATATAGGTCTCCTTTCGGGATTGTGATGCTATTCTTTTTTTTTTAAGAAAACGATGGTGGAAGGTTTTGGAGATGGTGGTGGCGATAGAAAATGGTGGTGGCGTGAGAAGATTCTTTTCTCTCTCCCTTACAAAAAGAAAACGGTGGAAGGTGGAAGGTGGAAGCTAGAGATGGTGGTGGCGGTAGAAAATGATGGTGGCCACAGAAGATGAGAGAAGTTTGACCAATATGGGTGGTGCTTTTAAAATTCAAGGAATTACCAAACATACCTTTTTAATAATATTTTGATCAAAATCCTACACAAATATTTTAAAATATCTAAAAACTTAAAAAAATGTGTAAAGACATATCTGCCCTCTAACTAACTCATAAGAATACTTAACTCACGGTGCATATTAGCACCAACAACTTTTTCTTAATTTCGTTTTTCACTAAAAAATGTCATTACTTTAATAAAAACAAATCAATTTTTTAAAAAATAATTATATTTTTGGAAAGGTGTCGAGATCTTCGAAATGAGACAAGTCAACAATAATTTTTTCTAAAATAAAAAAATTGCATAGCATAAAACTATGTTTTTAACTAATTTTTTTAATCTAAATTGGATAAAAATTTAAATTTTTAAGCCTTAAAATCAGACAATAGCAAAAGAAGTGAAGATCTCAACGAGCGCTTTCTGAATATGAATTTCATCAATATCTGTTACAAAAAACTATATGCACAAATATTTTTTCATTTGCAGAATAAATTTTATAATATTTTTACATTTGCAAATAATATTTTTGCACAAATAAATAAACAATTACTTTGACAAAAAAACATGCAAAAATATTTTTGCATTTTAAAAACAGAAAACTAACTAATTTGTATCTCAATTCGAATTTTCATAATTCAAAAATAAAAGGGCAAAGGAGCTAAAAATTCCTTAGATTTCAAAAACTCCACCGTTTGGGAACCTGCCCAAAATTTTCATCAATATCTGTTGCAAAAAACTATATGCACAAATATTTTTTCATTTGCAGAATAAATTTTATAATATTTTTACATTTGCAAATAATATTTTTGCACAAATAAATAAGCAATTACTTTGACAAAAAAAAACATGCAAAAATATTTTTGCATTTTAAAAACAGAAAACTAACTAATTTGTATCTCAATTCGAATTTTCATAATTCAAAAATAAAAGTACAAAGGAGCTAAAAAATTCTTAGATTTCAAAAACTCCACCGTTTGGGAACCTGCCCAAAATAATTCACTAAAAAGACTAACCTCATATTTTTTTCCCTATTTACCCCTAACCACCCTCCCCTCACCCACCAAACTAACCCAACCGTATTACCTACACCAACCCGAACGGATTAAGGACCAAATTAAATTGATTATGGAAGTGAAGAAAATTAATATTCATAACCATCAAGCCCACTTCAGTAGGTACAAAAAATGTTTACAAAATGGGATATAACATAGAACAATCAAATATCATAGCCAATACACGCACATTTCAAAGTTATTGAAAATTCTACATTGCATCACAATAATCTATAACAGATGCATAGTTAAGCAGCACTTCTTTTTTAGAACTTTTGCTATCAAGTATACCAACAAAGATAATAAGATATGTTTAAACTAAATTCCGAAGTCTAACAGTACACACAACAACATTTAAATGAATCGAAGAACTGACTTAATTGCCATACCTGGATGAAATGAAATAATATCTAGAACCTCCTTCCGAACTGTCGAAACCTGAAATCAGATCGATCCATGAAATAGAATCAGAGAAAGTTAGGTGAAAAAGAAAGACAGAGTGCAGTTCCGTCATATAGTGCTTCATGACTTCATTCACACAAGGTTGACAACCCTTAATGAACTTCAACTAAATAAAGGCTTCCAAACAAAGATTTAAACAAGAAATAGAAGTTAAATCAAAAGAGAAAACATCAAACACCTAGTCCCACAAACAAAAAAGGGCTTTGAAATCGTACCTTTTCGGGCATGAAATTCGTCCAAATCGATTGCAAGATGGTACAGCACGAGTAGATCAGGTCGCTATGAAAACATATCCGTGGTCCCCTCCCACTTTCATGGAGCAAAATAGCATAAATCCAAAAATTTTAATGGAGGAGAAACCCTAATGTCGATGGAGAAGAAGGAGTTTACTTTTGGAAGGAGTAGAAAAAGGTCTAGAGAGAGAAATATGACCTTTATATGATTAATGAAAAAACTTCGACGGACGGTCAAGATTAAATGATCTAACTGTAACTTTTTTTAATAACTTACCACCCTGGATTGATTCGCTTCGATCTAAAGTATCGGTCCGAAAATAAACTAACACTGCTGGATCGATCCAACTCAATTTGGACATCAATCCAAGTTCTGGGTTTATGCTATGGATTCGAGTTAGATATCTTATCTCCAAACTCTATGGATTCGAGTTAGATATCTATCTCCAAACCCTGTGATCGATCCACTTCAATCTTGACATCAAACCATGTTATTGGTTTATGTTATGGATCGATCAGCTTCAATCTGGACAATAATCTTTAAAGGAACCAAAACTACCGGATCGATCCGATGCAATCTGGACATCAATCTTTAAAGGAACCAAAACTGCCAGATCGATCCGACTCAATCTGGGCATCAATCTTTAAAGGAACCGTAACGATCCGCGCATTGAGGGAAAAGTGTCATGCGACTGCCGGATCGATCGTTATCGATCTGCACATCGAACCAATAAATAACATACTACTGCCAGATCGATCCACATCGATCCGATTATCGATCCGATCAAACAGTCTAGACTCTGGTAAAAACTGTCTAGACCCTGCTTATAGACTTAATCGAAACATGTGATAGGCTAATCTTGATGATGACATTCTCATGATATATACCGGCATATCCTAATACACCCTGTGTAATATTTAACCAAACTAAATTTAAAATGTATTGCAAAACCATATATAACATAATCTGTAAGGTATAAGATCCGGTCTTAGTAAACATATGAAAATTTCTGAACAATGGTATATAGGTACATCACCACAATCACATAATTTTCGATATTATTAGACAATGAAATTTAAGCGTACCAATGGAAGGCTCACGTACTTTGGATAACCTTAAAGAATTAAAATTCACAAAGGGTAGTACTTTTTCACTTCAATACAGTAGAACAATTGACAAGAGTAAAACAAAAGAGGCGTCATGAGTTTTGGCCAAAATCGTCAAAAATTTGCCCACATATACATTTACTTCTAATGGGCAGTAATATATGCATTCCATTGTCTACGCTAAACGACACCTTATGTTTCTTGTACGATCTCCCATCACTGCAAAACCAAAAATAACTTGCATAGTCTATCAATATATGACAGATTCAAAATTAAATAAGTACACAAATAAAATGGTTTATATGCATCTATATAGTACGTTATAGCATTATACCTTAGGAATATACACAAAAAACCACAGTATGTCCCTAAACTAGCACACTACTACATCTCCGTCGGTTATGGCCTGGTTGCCTGCATTTACTACATGTAACAGTTGTACGAACTAGCTTCAACACCGACTGCGACTCCACTCTTTCCTTTTGTGGACATCCTGGTTGCCTTAACCAAAGTAGAGGCTTTGCGGGCCTGTCAAGTGCGGAGCTAGGCCAATTTGTCCAACCTTGTAGAGGTATAAGAGTTTGACTATATGCTTTTCGGTACGTTTCGGTCTTGTAGTAGTCGTGACAAGTCGTATACATTGCACCCTACTTTCTGTATTGCTGCTATTGCATGGGCATATGGCATATAAATAGCCTGGAACTCACGGCATGTGCAGGTGCAAGTTTGTAAGTTGACATAGAAGTATTGACCACTACCGTATACCTGCGCATATTGCATGTTAAAACGAGTAACACTGTAGCCATGCGACTTTTCTTGTGAAGTCTCAAGTAGAGCCTTGTAATGAGGGACCAAGACATGATTGAAATCCTTTGCACAAACGAGTTGACGTGAATAAAGATATTGGGCACACAATTTTCGCACCTCCTCTACTAATGCAGCTATCGAAAGCTCCCTTGCCTTCAACATAACTGCATTATACCTTTCTGCCAAATTTGTAGTATGGATATCATACTTCCGGCCAAAAAAATAGCTCGTTGCCCAAAATGCCTTACCCGTTTTTTCTAAATAATCAGCTACAGCTGGTCTGGCATTACGTATCTCTTCCAATACCTTGTCACATTCTTCAGTACTATAAGTCGTGCTTGCAGTCCACACTAGATTTCGAAGGTTTGGGTCATGGAAATTCTTAAAAAAATTCTCCATTAGGCGGCAAAGATATGAGGCATGATGTACACCCTTTAAGTTAGATTCAACAGATGAAATAATCGCTGAATGTCTATCACTTATAACGGTTATGTCTGTACGAGATGGGCCCAAAATAAATTTTTTGAGTGCACGCAGAAATATACCCCAACCATCATTGTTTTCAGTCTTCATAATTGAATAAGCAACATGAACAATGCCATGATTCCCATCAATGGCGCAAGCCATTAGAAGCACTTCGGGATAGTCACCTTTAAGAAACGTGTCGTCAATCGCCAAAACAGGCCGAAAGTAGAGGTTGAAAACATCTATGCATGGACCAAATGCCCAGAAAAAACTATTAAACGTACTGTCATCATTGAGTGTTAGTTCTGTTCTCGAACCATCGTTTTTGCTAAGAAGTTCCCTCTCAAGGCCACACAAATAACTAAATGAATCTTTAAAACTCCCATATACCGCTTCTCTTGCTACTTCCCTAGCCCTCCTTGCCTTGTTGTATGACACAACCAATCCAAATCGAACTCGAAGGTCTGTTTGTATTTTGCTTGCATTTGTGTCTCATTGTTCCTTCATCATAACTCCCATTTTTTAGGCAATCCATTTAACCGATGCTTGTCGATGGTCTTGACCACGCAACCTGCTGTGAGGCCCGCAAGTGTGGTTACTTTGGTACTTAGAGATCTGAAAAGATTGGGAATTGCCCATTCGATTGGCGCGGATGCGCCAACCACAATTTTCATCCCGACATTTTATGACAACCTTACATTGTGTTGATTTGTCAGGCTTAAACTCCTTCTTAGACCTCATAGCCAGATCTCGCAACACAAATTTAAATTCCTCCCTTGTTCTAAATATTTGACCTACTTTTAGATCATTGTCCCCTACAGACCTCGCACACACGTCGGCAAAGGATCCATGTTCAGGTTGAACCCGGACATGTCATGTAGGGTAGGATCGATGTAGTAGTTGTCAATAAAGTCTAGGTCGAGTTGAATTAAATTGACTGGATTATCATCTACATCATCATTAGTGGCCCTGCTAGTCCTTCTAGTGCTAATTCCAATGCCTGAACCCTGCCGGTCGGATTCAGATGTTTATCTACTTCCGAACTCAAGTTCTCTTTTTTTATATAGTCATTCTAACAATCTAATGACTTAGATTTCTTTTGATAGTAGCATAAAACATTATAAGTTCCTTTTTTCTTACCTAATAGCTGAGTAGTCGGGCTCGGGTAGACTCGCCAAGTCACTCGCGAGTAACTCGGGACTACACCGAGCTGATCCTCACTGATTCCCCGAGTCAACCTCTTACCGAGGAAGAAAAATTGTAGATATTTTACCCTAGAAATCTAAAACTCAACCAAATTATTTTTCTTTTTCTACCCTAGAAATCCTTCTTACTTTATCTATGTCTCGATCTCTTTCACCCCTCTCTCATTCTTACTTTCTTCTTAGTCTTTTCCCTGTTTCTCTCTCTCTCCTTCCTTCCTCCTTTTATATTCTCTCACTGCATCGTGTCTATTTTAGTCACACATATTATTGTCTATATATTTGAACTTGGTTGATCTTTAGATTTCTAGGGTAGAAAAAGAAAATTAATTTGGTTGAGTTTTAGATTTCTAGGGTAAAATATCTGCAACTTGTTTCTGAAAAAAAAATTATTCTAAATTTTTTTGGAACTTTATTAACAATGAAATTTTATAGGGTTTGCAATTTGATAATGTATTTTCTTTTTTATTGCTTTTTCTAAACTTTTCCCCAAGTGAGAACTTGACTCCCCCTTTTGTTCTGCAATTCGATACTTCAGTACACTTGCACTATAAGCATTAGAACCACCACTTAAATAAGTAATCTTTCTCTTAGATTTAAGAAAACAAATACATAATTTATTTCTTAAAGCTTCAAAGTTCTAAGATTATGACGAATATGTATTATAGTCATCTGACTCAGCATCAACATAAACAATTAGAAAGAATTCGCAATGAGGACTGGGTGGACAATTTTAAGCCACTTTCTCTAATACAATTAGAAATGACAATGATAAACCAGACATCTGCAGACTCCATCTATGAACTAATTTCACAGGTCTCCAAAAGACGAAGAAAAATGGATTAAATTATGCCATTTGAAGAATGTCCAAGTTCCTTATTGAAAGGTCAATGTTTTATGTTTGTCGAATTTCGTGTCAAAAATTAACTCAAGATGATCTCTTGTAATTCTGAGTTAGAGTCTAGTGAGTCTCACTTAATCAGTCCTTTTTCTAGTAACCTACATAAAATAATACTCATTGGATGCCCCAAATCAGTAAACTCCCTCTGAGGACATCCGTCTCTCCTTTGATTTTGATGATTCTGCCTTTGCCCCTGATATTGATTTGTTGTTGTTGTCGGAGTTGATGGTGGTTGATAAGACTGTTGTGGTGCACTTGTTATAACATTCACCTGTTCTTTTTCCATCCCCTGACTGCCATTCTTCTTTACTGTAGAAGATAATGCCTCTACTTGATTCGAAAGTCGAGTCATTTTCCCTGAAGCTAATGCATGCTCAAGTTGAATCCCAGCCTTCCACAAAGAATGAAAGTTTCGTGAAGGTCAAATTTAACCTATTGGAATACTTATAATTCAAATTCCTCACCACCATATCAATTTGTTCTTCCTCTGACAGACGATCCACAATTTCCATCGCATTTGCCCTCCATCTCGTAATATATTCAGTAAAAGACTCATTTGCCCCTTGTTTGATTGCCTCCAAGTGCCTCTTAGTGAATTGGATCTCAGTAATATATGTAAAATGGTTAACAAATGCATTAACCATACACTGCTATGTTGAAATTGTAGTTGGGTCTGTCTTCAACAGCCAATTTAGTGCGGCCCCAGTCAAGCTTCGTTGGAATAATTGTAATAATAATTCATCTTTTACCACAAACGGCTTCACATATCCAACATACATTCGAACATAAGCCCGTGGAAACTTGAAATCCGACGATAATTGAATTTCTGGATATGGATATAGAATGTTCATATCTACTGAGTCCCCTTTCATCTTCCTAAATGCCTTTTTTAGCTCTTGAAGTCTCTGATCAACTGAAGTTGCCGACTTCTCTTGACTCTGAACATTTACTATTTCAACTTGAACTGGCATGATAGGCGCTAATGGAGTTTGAATAGGAGCTTGTTGATATGAAACCAACTATGTTGAAATTCTAGTCAGATCGGGAGATTGTACTGAAATCAATTCCTCTGTATTCTTTCCTTTTTTAGAAGCCGGTGAGCTTAGCAAATTATTCCCTTTTGCTGGATGTGGTGACCTTGGATCTTCCCCAAAAATTTCACGAAATACATTACGAGCTGCAATTTCAGATTTGGCAATAATATTTGATTCTATGGTTTCAATCTTCTTACTCAGTAACTGAATTGCCTTGAGCAAGTCAAAAGATGCATCAATTGGTTGGTTAGCTGCTGCAACTGATTGAACGTCAACTCCAGCCATTTATATTCTACCCTTATTAATCTGGAGGTTTCACAGATCCACACTCTTTTATAAGATCTGCCCCTTTATTGAGGCTTTCTTGCTCTACTCGTTGTAATGAGAGCTCAACTAAGCACCTGTTACATGTCTGTTCACCAAGAGTAAAGTTAAAGCAGTTGTGTACATGACTCGGTAATTGTGCAAAATGAATACAATCTTATAGGGTCAACCTTTGGAATATTTCTAGGTTATATATATATATATAATATATATATATATATATATATTGAGATGGATTAATAAATGCAAGTGAGGGGAGAAAGNTGGAATAATAAATGTTTGTGTGAGGAGAGAGAAGTGGATCCCACGTTGAAGACAATACTATAAGTTGTTATGATTTCATGTGAAAATATGTCAGCATGATATACATATTCATATATCCAAATATATATATATATATATGCATATGTGTACTTAAATGATTTGAAAATATCACATAAAATTCTATAATTATAATTATAATGGATGTATGTTTTTGAAGATATAGTGGACCCCACTTGACTTGGGCGTTGGATAGAGGAAAAAGAGAGTGAGAATTGATCTCCTCCCTCCTCACCTCACACATAAATTATTTTAAAATGATGATATACGTATATATATATATATATATTGGAGGTTTTAAATGATCTTTTAGAGAGATTCCTTTTCAGTATATAGATATTTAGATAGTGTGCATGTCTTTGACTTATTTAGTAATCCATGCAAGGGTGGCATTATTATTTTAACTAAATAAATCTAAACATGGTATATTAAATTTTGGTCTACCAAAGTAAAATTTTGGTGGTCAATTAATAAAATCCTTAGGGGTTAAATAGTTCCTGTCGTGATTTTTTGTGGACAAAAGATGCATGCAGTAAAGTTAGGTAGGTGCGCATATAAATGGAAACTTTTATAGTTCGAAAATGGCACATAAGATTTCATTGTTGTTATGATAATATGAATAATTAATTGTTGCTAAGGTTACATAGTGGGTCCCACATGGTGGGAGACGTTGGAGAGAGAGAGAGAGAGAAATCCATCTTCACTCTCTCCTAACATATAAATGTTGCCTAAACTATCTGTAGAAACGGTTAAAATCCATGGGCCGGAGCCCATCGAAATTCGTGTTTCATGAATGGCTTAATCATATGAGAATCCTAAAATACTTGGAGTCGTTACCCAATTTAGGGAATTGGGTCCCTTTTTTAGGAAACTATCTTTTTCTAATTTATAACAAAATTGGCGATTTCCTATTTTTCTTTTAAAATTGGTCAAAAATAGAGATTCTCAGCTCGGGTATCAAGCTACGGGTTGGGAAGGTGTGAGGCACCCAACAACTGCCCGATCAAAAGGATCGGTCTTTACTTTGTGATTAGAATTTTTAACATTTTAATTCAAAAATATCTAAAAATAAATAAATTGCATCCATACCGATATAATCATGCCAAAACAAGCAACATCTACCATTATTCTAAAATTAACCTAAATTTAGAAAAATATTTACATTAATCAGAAAAATGTGAAAAATTAGGTGAAGACTAAATATGACAAGCTTGTGCTCCCATTAAAATTTTGGATTCTATTGGATTTCGAAAGTTTAGTTTTCATAAAAGAAATAAAATTTTAGCGATCGAAAAACCCTTTTTTTAAATAAAAAATAAAAAATAAAAAATAAAACGAACCGGATCTCCTCGGGAATAATTATTAATTATCAAATCTCAATTCATCATTCAAAATTATTAAATTAATTAAAATTCGGGATACACCAACGAAAAATAATTTTTGATAATTTTTCTTTTCGGATCTCTACGAAAGGAAAATTACCAAAGGATAAAAAATATCAAATCTCCTCGGATATCCATGAAGTTCGACATTTGGTATTTTTTCATCACAAGAATAATTATTAAAATTCTAGGTTTAGGATTTCCACCAAACTTAGTTGATTCAAAATTTTATATGCTTAGGAATAAATAAAATTATTTTTTAAAAATATTAAATTGACTCAAAAATTCTGATTTGTTTAGGGTTACTTTGAATCTAGTTAGCCAACTTTCAGAAAAAATTTCAATTCAATCCAATGGTTAAATCAAGAGTTATGATTTTTCTATGATTAAAAGTAATTTTTCAATACAAATAAATCGTTGAATCTCAAAATGTTTATTGGGAGCACCTTTTTATCACATTTAACTTCAGATATTTACACTTACATTGAATGAATAAAAAATAAAAAGAAATTAAAAAAATTCGAAATTAAATAAATAATAAAAATACGTAATATGAAAACTACAACTATTTTATTCCCTTTTGCATAAAAAATCATCCTACATGCATACTCTCATCATAGGGAAGAGGACCAAAAAAACACCTTTGTTTCCTAAAAATACCAAAATAGCACCCTTTGAAAATAAAATACCAAAACAGCACCCAAGCATCTTTTTTACCCAAAATACCCTCATCTTTAATACTTAATGATAACAAGTATCCCTTTATATGTGTGCGTGGATTAACGGACCACGTGCACACATAAAACCTTTTTCATAAACTTTTTGCTCGAACCTCCATTTCTATCTTCCCCTCCTTCTTCATTCTTTCTTCCAACCACTGTGGAAAGTTTGCTGCAACAATTTGGGGCTTCATCATCGAAAATCGTCATCTCTATTTGGGGCTTCACCGAACCTCCATTTCTATCTTCCTCTCCTTCTTCATTCTATTTTTCCTCTTCTCTCTTGCAATGAGGATCTTGTTCAGAGGATGATCACCATCGAAAAATTGTCATCTCTGAGTAGAGATCGTCATTTGGAGGTGAATCACCCTTTTAAAGCTCCATCTAAGATCAAATTGGAGGTTAATCGCAATCTTTGTGTAGGTTAGGGTTCTTCCTCATCTTTTATTGTACCAATTCCTTATTAAAGGTTAGGGTTTATTTTTTTTATGAAGGTTAAGGTTCAAAAAGGGAGAATATAGGGTTGGATTAGTTAAAAAATTAGCGGTTGAGGGCCTGTCTCTTTGAATTCATAAATTTATAGGATTTAAAATCTTAAAAATTATGCTTAGTGTGTATTTAACAAAATTATTTTGTGTGTTGGATTGTTAATGGAAGTAGATGATACAATTAATTTGGTCTTGGATTGTTACATAACTTGTATGATACAATATTCTTAAAAAATTTCCTTGATTTAGTGTAGATGAGCTATGTTAGTAATTTGGTTAAATATGTTAGTAATTTGGTTGAATATGTCCATATCATATGTACATATTTGTATTACCTTAAAACTGGTTGAAGATAAAATTAATTTGTAGTCCTGAACTGAACCGAATTATTACATATTTAGAGTAGGTAAATTCAAAAGATTTACAACAATACAAGTAATTTAGAGTAGAGTTTGAAGAAGAGTTTGGCGATGACTCATAATTGATTTCTAATTTTGTCTTGATAAAGCAACTCTAGAATACATGTTTTTAGTTTAGCATACAATATAAACTAATGCGAGTTCTAGGGTTGGTTAAAATTTTATGTTTTTTGGCTTGATTTTGTTAAGTGAGGTTAGGGTGCACATCATTATAACTTCCTAGGGTGTATGATTTGAACGGGATTATAAAAATCTGTCGTTTTTGTTGTGTTCTGGTTAAAAAATAATTAATGTATAGTTTTATTCACAATATAGTTATAGGATACAATGTGATACAAATTTTCGTTTATGTAAGGAAAGGGTATAATGACAGAGAAGAAAGTCTATCGTTGCTTCAGTTGCAGAGAACTTGGCCATTTTTTGCAGGAGTGTTGTAACACCCCAATTCGAAACTCACAATCTCTAAGAAATTGAGTCGCATCTCGAGGCGTTAGGTTAACTATACAAGGTGACTAATTAGTACTAAACAAACCTAAACAAGGTTTACGAACCTAATCAAAGTTAAACTAATCTAGTTCGGAAAAACTTAATCAACTTAAAATATGAATAGCCCCAACGGAAAATTCGCCAGAGTTTCCCCTGTATTTTCAGGGTTCTCAACCTGTCATAAACCTGTAGAAGAGATGATTTATCCACAAATAATATTTCTAAATCGTTTCAATCATCCACGATAGTCATATCATCTCATCAAGACTAGTCTACCTTACTTCATCAAAATAATAATACCTAGTCATCCACTAGGCTGGATTCAAACCACAATTCTAAAATGATGCCTCAC
>MVGT01000315.1:0-32209 GCA_002174775.1 Macleaya cordata
CTTTATTGTACTTGTGTTGTGAATATGAGTGCAAGCTTCTTGTTAGCTTGGTGAACTGCGCTCACCCTAGAGCTACAGGTTGTTAATGGTTCCGCCGGAAATGCCTAGTTCTCATTGAGTAAGGGCTGCAGACCCGAAAGGTGAGGGCGGGGTGTTACAATTGTATACTAATTTAGTTTTTTATTATTTTTTTTTCAAAATCTTTTTCTACACCGATGTGCAACTAAGTCTTGTAAGGTAATTTTTTGGCAACTAAAATACATTTTAACTTATGACTGTTGTGGATGGTCTTATAGGCTTAAAAAGTGCACAAGATCAAAATTAGACTATGCAAATAAGCCAATACAACTTGCATACTCCGAATTTTACAAAATAAGTAAACACAGATGGGTTCCTACAGTTGAATTTGCTTACCATGAACTTCAGTACCTTCTTGAACATCATCAAAATATGCTTATTTCGAATGCAGATAGGATTTAAAAGGTACAAATGCTCAAAACTATGCAAAAAGGACTATATAAATTACAAGTTACATACTGGCATAGGTTCTTAACTAAACAAATAGAGGTTAAAAACCCACATGCACACTTTAGTAAATATCAAAATATGCTTATTTGAAATGCAAATAAGATTTAAAAGGTGTAGATGCTTAAAACTATGCAAATTACAACTTGCATACTTGCTTGAGTTTTTAATCACATGCACAATCTCATTTGCATATATGACTACGTAATTGTATTTTTTTAGAATTTGGTATTTTTTTTAGGGGGAGAATTTGGTATTATTGTCAGGTCTCATTTTGAAGATCTTTAAAAATCCTTTCCAAAAAATAAATTTTGTCAAAATTCGATTTTTTTTTATTAGAAACAAAGCAACAAGAATACACATTTTAATTGACATTAGGGTAATTGCGGCATTTAGATTTTTTGAAAAACGGCATGTTCGAAAAATTTAAATTGTTTTTGGACCGGAAGTACTAATTATGTGTGGTGGAAAAAAGAAAAAATCATATTTACATTTGTTGCCTATCCCAGTGTTTTAAAAACCGGACCGGACCGGCCGGTTCAACCGGTGAACCAGTGACCCAGTCAAATTTCGGTTCGGGTCAACATTGACCCAGTAATTTTCTCAAAAACTGTCTTTTTTAATGTAAACTAGTGAACTAGATGACCCAGTCGATTTTTAAACAGGTTTTTTTAAGTTAAAGTGTTATAATTTTTTATATTTTACAAAAATGAGCTTGCTGGGTTTTGAACCTAGGACCCTAAAGTGACAAACCTCTTACCATTTCAACTACTATTAGATTGTTATCATTATAAGTATAATTGCTATTCAACTAATTGTTATTTAAGAGTTTTAGCATTTTTCAAAACTTAAACTGTTGAGTTTCGAACACGAGACCCATAAGTGACTTCAAAAAGACACTTTACCAACTGTGCTGCTTAAAACAATATGTTATTATTATTATTATTGTATTAATAGTTTAGACTTAACCCACTGGTCAACCCACTGGTTGAACCAGATTGACCCAACCCACTAGCTTCTCCGATTCGATTACCGGTCCGGTTTTTAAAACATTGGCCTATCCTCCTTTTACAAACAACAGAAAAAAGGAAGGTGTTGTTTCCCTTTTCGTGATCAATTAATTATAGTGCTTCTCTCTAACCATGAGTTTTTAGAGCAAGCGGTTAGTCAACAGATATGTGGCTGTGGGTGGGTTGTTTTGGGCAAGGCAGTGGTGATGGTTGGATCATGGGTGTAGTATTCTTGAACTCGACGGTTGGCTAGGAATTGAACGCGGTTGAAATAGAGTTTCATGTTAGGGCATATTTAATTTAAAGGTACATGAAAACCAAAAGAGTTGGTGACCATCCATAATTAATTTATGATGCGTTCATGGGTGGTGTTGGGTTTACTAATCAAGAGAGTACGTAATTTTTTTTTTTTTGAATTTGACATTGTTGTCTGATCTCATTTTTGAAGATTTTAAAAAATTCTTTCTAAAAAAATAAATTTTCTACAAATCTAATTTGTAGATAAAAGTAGGGATGGCAGAAATCCCCATGGATCCAGGTCCTCGCAAGGATCCGCCCCTAGTGGGGCAGGGATGAGTAAAAAATTACATCTTCGACCGGGGATGGGGCGGGGACGGGGATCACATTCCCCACCCCGTCCCCGCCCCGTTTAGTAAATATATATAATTAATTATAAAATTATCTATATATTTATTTATATACTTATTTTTATCATATAAATATATATGTATGTCAATTATTTTTATATTATTTATTATATTTTATTAATTTTAACCTTTAAAAATATTATTTNCTTAAGAGTATGATGTGAGGTAGAAATGGGGACCCGCGAAGAATCCTTCCCCTATATGGGATTCAGAATCCTCACTCTACCCCGACTAATGATGGGGACGGGGATGGAGGAGGCAAATCTGACCCCATCCCGCCCCGCCTCGTTGCCATCTCTAATTAAAAGTTTTAGCATTTTAAATTTTAAAAACACTATTTTCCTCTCTCCCCCAGTTCAATTTTTTTTCATAAATAAAGTAACAAGAATACGCATTTTAATAGATGGAAGAGTAATTGCGGCATTTAGATTTTTGCAAAATGACATGTGCGAAAAATTTTAAACTTTTTTAGACCGGAAGTTCCACATATGTGTGGCGGAAAAAAAAAACCTATTTGCATTTGTTTCCATGCCAATCCTCCCCTTACAAACCACAAAAAGGAAGGTACTGCTTCCATTTTCGTGATTAATTAATTGTAGTGCTTCTCTCTAACCGTGAGCTTTTAGAGCAAGCTGTTGGTCAACAGGTATGTGGCCGGGGTGGATTGTTTTGGGCAAGGGAGTGTGGTGATGGTTGGATCATGGGTACAGTGTTCTTGAACTCGACCGTTGGCTAGGAATTGAACGAGGTTGATATATTGTTTCATGTGTGGACATATTTAATTTAAAGGTGCATGAAAACCAAAAGAGTTGGTGACCATCCATAATTTATGATGCATGCATGGGTGGTGATGAGTTTAATTACCAGGAGAGTACTGTGGGATCATGTGTTTATGGTGAGTGGGTGGTACTGTTGGGTAGGTTGTAAAAGGAGGTATGAAAGGTAGGTACGGGGTGAAGAGAGTGCTTAGCACAGCTCTGGGTCGGGTTCAGGCTTAATTCAGAGTATTAATTGGTAGTTCATAACCGAGCCAAGCTTATATAGCTAAGATGTAGCTTAAATTTTTGTGGGGCCCATAAAACCATGATCCGAAGGTTTGAAATGATCTGTCATCACTGCATAGTTTGTTCATCACTAAATACATCATCATCTTTATATAAAATCTCCTGATCTAAGACTACTAACGTCATCAATTGTTGGTTAATTTAGAGTTAGAGATATTTATGACGACTCATAATTCATCACACAAATTGGAGTATGAAGTTTTACAATAATGTGAATTTCGTGAGTTGACATGCGTACATGGTGAGTAGATAATTTTTATTTAAAATCAATCCTTAAATCATCTTTATGTAAGTCGTACAAAAAACCCAGTGCACATGGTGAGTAAATCATACTCATTATAATACTCGTAGAGTGTTAGGTGACACAACATTCGTACCTGATTCAAGCTTAAGTTAAACTGAGATGACATTAAGTGGTAGGTATAGGTACGTACGCCTATCTTACTAAACTCATATTACACCTTGTAGATAACATGCTCTAGATGTCTAGATCATCTCTTGGCTGGAAATATATGGTGCCATGTATACAAGCACATTAATCACCAACATAATTTAGAATTTCAATATAACTAAAGGACAACCAAATCGTTGGAATTGAGGGTGATGGGTACAGTTGTGGGCCCACGTATTAATGATCTCCCAGTTAATTAGGTTGAATTTACACCTTTGGAAATCCAAATGTACACTCATGTAGCAAAAAGATTAGCTCACATTAAAACCCAGTTTTGTAAGCTAATTAATGACACCATCCAATGCGATGGCTGTATTATATATGAGAGATGCTATTGGAACCGACCCAATAGCATTTTCGATTATATATAGGGACCTTAGATATCATCATCATATCTATATCTATCTATCTATTCTAGAAGCGACACTACAAAACTGACAGTCTTTTGCTACGGCCTTTTTGTGACGGTCAGGAAAACCGTAGCAAATACTGGATCATTTGCTACAGTTTATTAATGCCGTAATTAGAGCATGTTTTTTACTACGGCTTTAGTACCCTTTAGCTACGACCTTTGGCGTCACAAATAAGGGTTCACGTTTTAATTTTTTTGGAAGGACCGAGAGGCCTATAGTGACGACCATAATTCCGTCGCAGTTGGGTGCTCAAATGCTACGGCCTTCATCAATTTGGCCGTAGTAACAGCTGAAAATATTTGACCCCGCGGACGCGGTCCATTTCATTTCAAGGCGTGAAAATATTCCCGCAAACATTTTCAGCGCTAGTTACAGCCTTTCTATCCCGAAAAACCCTAAACCCAATCGATCTAATTAGTGCTCTCCCTCTCCCAAAAATACCAAAACATGATCTCTAATTTTTGTTTCTTTGGAAGACCTAAAAAAACCAATACGAAGAGAAACCTAGGTTTCAGGTGGGAAGATCTCTCTTTCTCTCTTTCGTTCTCTCCCTCTCTCAGAAATCTTAGTCTCTCACCCATTATCTATTTCATTTCTTCTTTTTCCCTCTTCAGTTTTCATGCTTTCTTCAACGGTGGGTTGAATGCTAGTGCTTAAACATTATTCATGGAATCAAAAAAGGTAGCAACAGGAGTACTGAAGTGGTGAAGGACTTTGAACCAAACCAAATCGAAGGCTAGATTTCAGGTATGCCTCTATCTTTTTCTCTTTCTTATTCTCTCCCTCTTTCAAAACTCTCACTCTCTTACTCTCTTTCAGGTTTCTCTATCATCTGCCCTTCGCTGAGTGGCGAACCCAACAACGAAGAAAGCCTTCAAGTATAGTTCATTCTCATTTTATTTTTATTAAATCTTCATATTTTCTCTATTTCCTCTGCCAATTTCTATCTTTTCTTACCTCTGATCCATCTATAGCTAGGGTTTTTTCTTTTTTGGATCTAATCTGTAACTATGATTTTAACAGATGAAAGGGTTTTACAAAAGAGATGACTTTAATAGATGGGTGAGAGAGGGCTTTAACAAATCTTTAGATTGCTTTAATAGATCTCATCTTTAGATGGCTCTTTCTTCTTGAAGAAGCAGAACGTTTTTCAATGTTTCACTAAGAGAGCAAGTCAGGTAATCTGATCTCTCTCTCTCTTTCATCTTAGTTTCAGTAAACAATGGTGTTGAGATCTACTTTTTGGGGGTTTTATTCTGGCTTTGTTTATACTTTATGGCATTATTAAAATGAGTAAACAAAATATAGCCCTAGGTAAAAAAAATTGGGGGTGTTGGGGAATCATAATATTTTTTACGGACTGGCATCTTATTACCATGTCGATCTTAAAAAAAATTAGTTAAAGGTCTCTGTTTTCAACTGAGCAAAACAAGATCCCAAACCTTATTGTGTATTGTTATAGGGATTATTATAGCATCTCTAGGAGCATTTTATCTAAGCTTGTTATAACATAAGGGTTTAAGCTTGTTATAAACTTGTTACGAGATCAACTAGAGTCTTTGCTTACTAATGTGGGTTTAAGCTTGTTATAACATGTACACATGCTGCTTTTGGACTTGTACAGTACTACACTACTATCAATTACATTTTTCTCCATTAAGTCATTCAATAGCTAATAAAAACTCCCTATTTGGTTTTCTAAGGTTTCACATAAATGTCAGATAGAGCTAGTGTTCATTTAATTTTTAGTTTTGTAATTGAATGTTCTGTATGTAGCAATGTTAGAAACTCGTTGTTCTATCACCCAGTTTTGTGTTCAGTTCAAACATCTAGGAATCAATAATTTGGATTGCTTCTTAGTTCTCAATCCGGATGTAGTGCCATATTAGTAATAGTTTGCATTGTAAAACTCTTGGGTTTCACATGAAATTCCATGGTTGCGTAGCTGTATCAATGTTTGTATCACTATTTAAATCAGCATCTGTAGTATTAAGTTTTGGCATTGGTTCTTCATTTTTCAAATCAGCTTCTGTGGAGATGTTTTCCATTAATATATTGTATTATATGAGACTAATAGTTTCTATACATTTTAGAATCCACTATCACTCTGGTTCTCAAAACAGGGTGTTCTCTGTTGGTCTACTATCCTACCTGTTAATTAATGGCATAGATTAAGTTCGTGTGGATTCAACGTATCTGAAACTAGAGACAGCATATGCTTACGAGCATATCTTGCTTGTTCCAGTATTTTAAAACTATGGGGTGACTGATTTGCTCCAGAGAGGTATTAAGTTGTCTCTTAGTTACCATCCATGGTCTTTTCTAATAGTTTTCTTGTATTTCACTGATTGTTTTGTTTAAGGACCCATAGAGTTGCATATTCTACATCACTAGTATAGGACAAATCAACCTCCCAAGAGGTATATTATTACTTTATTTATTTATGCTGATCAGTAACACAATATATATGCTCTCCTTATTAAGAGAAAGTGTGAATTATCCATGTGTTTTAGACGTACCTTAATACTGCAATTGTACTTGGCTACTATAAGTCTCTAATAATAACTTGGAAATGCAGTTTAATTTGTAATTATTAGGTAACTGTTACTTGACAACAATTAGTCAAGCATACTGTTGTAACGCCCCAATCTGAAACTCAAATCTCTAGGAGATTGAATCGCATCTTAAGGCGTTAGGTTTACTATACCAGGTGATTAAACAGTACTAAAACAAACCTAAATAAAGGTTTATGAACCTAAATCAAAGTTAAGCTAATTTAGTTCGTCAGAACTTTAATCACCTCTAAAAATGGTTAGGCCCAACAAAAAATTCGCCAGAGTTTCCCCTGTATTTTCAGGGTCTGAAACCTGTCATAAACCTGTAGAAGAGATGATTTATCCATAAATAACATTTATATATCAATTCCGTTCATCCATATCATCTCATCATATCTAATCAACCCTATTCATCAATATAAAATACCTAGTCATCCACTAAGCTGGATCCAAATCATGATTCTAAAACGATCTCCCGCTTGATAAAATAATACATATATAAGATTTGTTAAGTGATACTAAATATACATAAGTGTGCTTGTTTTACATTACATAGCTCAAAAGAATATATATACAAAGCAAGGAAAATAACTGCATCATAACTGAATAATAACAACACCTCAAGTATAATAAACCTGAGGTGGATACTTTCCCTATACCCGCCTCCTCAAATTACTTAACATCCAATCATCCACTGTTTCCCCGATTTCCTGAGCAAAAAGCCCAGTGAGAACTTATAATACTAACAGGTAGTCACTAATATGAATTTAAGACAATGCAGGTTTTAAAGAAAACTGAGAAATCATAATGCAGTAATGTAAAAGCATTTGGTACCTTTACTACAACATAAACCGATAACCATTCACTTACTCGTACAAGTATAGATAAACTAACAACATCTCACCATCATAATACTGCGTAGTGTAATCATCTTAGAGTAAGAGGCCACGACTAGATGTTTCAGCTCTTAGTCAGTGAGCAAAATCGTGATCCAACTTAACCGATATAGAACCCCATCGTTAATTCCTGATTTTCGACCGAGCGACTAATTCATCGGTTTTTGTGCAGACATTTTAATGATAGTTAAAATAATCCAGGAGTTGTTACGCTCCTCAAGTCTTCGCCTAATCTAGGCAGCATGTAACCTCAACATTTGTAGAATCATACACGTACCTACCCAAGCAAAGCTTTCTAGAAAGAGAAATAGAATAACCTAGATTTCAATAGTTTTCCTATATCATGAGAGTCCCATACCTGTCATGAGACAGGAAAACATAATGAAAATACAGAACAAATCATTGTTTTTAGGAAAACTTCAATGATTTGCTCGTGTATGTATTATAAGTCCATCTTCAGATCACCTAAAAATATATATTATAATACTATAAGTTTTAGTAGTAGAAAATACTTTTTCCTATAAAAACTAACATCCATGTACATGTTGTGATCTCCCATCTAATATTATTTCAGAGAAAGCCGGTAATATAATCCGGAGAAAGCCGGATAATCGGGGGAAAGCCCGTACCTAGGGAATCACCAACTCATACTCAATCAACTGGGAACCTCCATCCCACACATCATCTCAAAACAACTACTTCTCCCAACAGATGGAAGGAAGTAAAATATATATATTTTATAAGAACCCGAAAATCCATTTGGTTTTGGAAATATACCCATCCCCAAAGCTCGGTAACGATTAAATCTCGATTCTTTTGAAAATATAGTTTATTTAACTATAAGTAAGAAAAGAATCACCCATATACTTATATATGTATATAACTCATTCATATATATAATTATTAGAATCTAGTTATTTTAAAAATAACTATTACTATTTTACATTACTATGTAAAACTATACTTTTGGGAAATCATTTTCACATCAATAGGACATCACAAATAAATCATGCATGCTTTGCAAAATAATTACATTTGATTTATAAATCTAAACCCTATCAAAAGCATTGAAAGTACTTTAATGGCTATAAGAGAGTATTTATAAGTTCCTACCTCAATTCTTGCGAGGCTAGCTCTTTATCACTTTATTTGCCTCCAATCAATGCATTGGTCCTAGTACAAACTCCCAACTGTAAATAATATATTCAATTCACTTCAGAATTCCTAACTATTCACACTAATTTCATACAAATTAATTTGGTAGCCTAAAACCTAACCTAAACAATCTCCACAAAGGTCTAAATACCTTAAATCAAATCTGTTCACTAGGAGCAGGTCTCTTTAGAAACTAATTCCTCAACTCTAGTATCCATAATTTACATAAAACACCTTTTTAACTCAAATAAATGTTTTGAAAGGAAAGCCTAATTTATCGCAGCACAATTTTAATTGTAAGAGAGTTTCAGAAACTAAAACTAAAACCCCAACTCTATCAATTTTTAGCAAGAGGTGGACTTAATTTTCCTAAATCAAATCACTACAAATCTAAACATATTATAACTATCATGAAATTAAGGGAATTGAATTTCTATTTAATTAAGACAACTAATACAAATCCTAATTCCTATTCAGTAAATTGAATATCTAAAATTCATATTTCAACTAAATTAATTAACAACAATTAGCTTTGAAAATAAAAACCCTAATTTAGACTATTTCTAAGAAAATCATTAATTTCCTCTTTAGACCCTATTTATCCTAGAACGCCTAATCTATAAATCAAACACACTCAAACCAATTCAACAAGATAAATAATAATTAGGGGTTTGGGATTGTCAATTTTACCTCCAAGTCACCAATTGTTTTGGCTAGGATGAAGGATGGACTCATCTTCATCTTCATCCTCTTCCACTTTCTCTCTCTAACTCTCTCTCCCTTTAATGGCCGTCTCTCTCCCTCTTCCTTTCTTCTTCCTCTTCTTCCCTTTCTTCTTCTCCTTCTTCCTTCTCCTTCTTCTTCCTCTTCTCTCCGACGTCTCTCTCTAACTCTCCTGATTTTGATTTCTCCCCCTCTTTCTTTCTCTCTCACTAACACTAACTTTCTCTCTCTAACTCTCTAACTAACTCTCTCACTCTCAAACTCTCTCTTTCTAGCTAATTCCATACGGTGGAATTGAAGAAGACTTTCCAATTGAACTTATTAAAGGATGGGCTAAAAAGAGAAACTCTTTGGTATATGCACATACACATAAATTATGTGTATCTACACATACAAAAATCTATATACAAAGAGATAACTAATGAGGATTTATTTAATACATCATTACACATATATAGCTGTGTACACAAATCTAAATAACATACAATTGGTTAAAATTGTGGTCAAAATCGCGGGTAAATTCGGTATTGGTCAAAATCGCTTTCCGGGTCTTGAATCGACCTCATACAATGTTCGATTTTCGCGTATGAGTAGTCGAAATTCAATAACTTTTCGAGATCTATCCATTTGTACGGTTCGATTCTTCAAATTACCCTCCGATCGAAAACTCATTTATTTAATTTCAAGTTTAATTATTTTAACACTAAGCTTAATTACTTTAATAATTAATTGATTTCAACGTCAAAGCTTTGGACTAAACTCGACTCGACATTGACCGGTCAACTAAATTATTTTGGGTCATTACATTCTCCCCTCCTTATAAGAAATTTCGTCCTCGAAATTTAGCATACCTCAATCATCAAGTAGCCTTGAGTGTTTATTCCACATACTCATTACTTTCATTTACATCACTAAATCTACAAAGTGATTTTACTATGTCATTCGATTGTTCCTCAAAATATTTTCCTTCAATCTTTAATTCTTGCTAATAAGGCAATACAATCAACCTCGTGATCAGATTACAATTCAAGTTTCTCTCCTTAGAAATATCATTACAATATTTTAACTCAGAAACTAAAATGCTAGAAAATCCATATATCCTTAAGTGATACAGAGCTTTTCATTTAGATAGTCCCTATGCGCCTTACTCTGTACAAGTGATGATGTAATAATTCCGTACATATAGCTCTTCTTACATAATCTATTATATAATCACCAAGTGAGTCAATACAACATCTTTCCTTCTATTCAATATACTAACCACAACGTTGACTCTTTTCAGATAGAGTACAAAATAAAATCACAATCTTCATAACCTCAAAATTTCATTCATCTATGATCTTCAAATTTAAATCTTTCAGAAGGTAGGTACCTAATATCTTAAGACCATGGTACAAATCAAATTTCTCCTCAATTTAGTAAATGATTATCTGTCCTCAATGGAAAAACCATGGCTACCTTTTCTAGATTTTACATAGAGAGTATGTATTCATATAACCTTAAATATTTCAAGCCATTTTAACCACTCTACAAACTCTAAGGAGCATAATAACTAACTTATATCTTTCACTATCATAACAGTCATCAATATATAACAATTCCATCAATCTATTTCAAAGAATCTAACCTCATTGACTACAACTTCTCTAAGCTAAATCAACTACAATCTAGGTCTTAGGTAGATAACTTAAAATGTTATAATACAAGACTATCTACTCTCAGAATTTCACCATAACAAAGTAACATAAAATATGTCTTGAAAATTCCATCCATTAAGTCCATAATGTACTTGAAATGTTACTCTCCTATTTTCCTCAATTAATGATGCCAAAATCATAAGTTACATCTTCAAAATATTAGGCACCCTATAATTCATCAATTACAATATCAGTCTTCAATAATAAGTATACGCTATTGCTTATCACCAATGAATAATATACCTCCAATAGGCGATACTAAATCTAAATTAGATATACTTCTTCTATTCAATAATATGGACAAGTAATCCAAATATCTAATACTACAAGAGTCGACTAAAATCAAGAGTTATAATCTACAATCTAGGCTAGAACAAACAATACCTATCACTAAAAACACTTACAATCACATACACATACTATAAATACACACATAGAAAAATCAAGAAAATAATAATGAGTCTTTTAATCTTGAAGAGTTTTATCTTTAATGTCTTTTATTTACCTCCCAAATCGAACCTAGCGTTGCTCCCAACTCGGATCTAATATTGGCGTTCCCATATAAGATCTAATACTGGCGCTCTAATACCATGTCTGTTACGCCCCGCTCAACTCACCTAAGAAACAAAACCCTGTACCCCGGGGAGGGGTGGAAAAAGCAGGGGCAATATTGGGCACACGTGTGAGCGGGGCGTGACAACTATCCCACTACTTATTTGCAATTTAATGCTTTTTCTTTGGCATGCATGTTCTAAATGGTGCAGCTGGTCATTACTTATTTATGGGTTATATACTTATAATATGTGAGTACACTACTCTCTTTCAGAATTTGTGGTTAGCTTACTTTACCATGGTAGTTTGAAAGAAACATGTTAATGGGTAGATATGATATATGATATATCGACTCATTTTGAGTTCTAAATATACCTTAATGTCTATAGGATTGGTAATGTCATGGTATAACGACATATGAGAAGCCAAAATTACCAGATTACTCAAAAAATTTCTATCTTTTGAAGATCTTATTCTCTAGTTTTCAACACTTAAAGGAGCATCATATGGGTGCTTTTAAAATGTTCTTTATTAATTTCACTATTTGATGGTGTTCATCATCATATTATCAGTCTACAGTAGTTCTAATTTATTCTTGATCTTTTTTAACTATCATATTTAAGAACCCATTACATGACAAACTATTATTAATTACATATGTTCATAATTTCTATTTTAAGTAACACAAACATAGTTCTAATATGTTGTATTCTTTTTTTCTTTGCATGTGCAGCTCATTCTGGATGGGAACTTGGAAGTTGTGAAGAAGAAAGCTAGCTCTGTGCTTAAGTCTTGGAATTTTGTTGGGATGAACTGGAAAGTAAGACAGCTTTATAGCATTTTTAGGGGATGGCTCATATATATATAGATTTTTCGATTAAAACTTAAAAGTCCTTTGGATAAATGTAGAGAGATAGTTTAGGTTTTTTTAGTTAAGAATACTACTTATACTTTGTTGAAAACTTTACAATTTCAAGTTGAAAAACTTTATATATTGAGTTGTAATTGTGATGGAAAATGATATGAATGGAAGTATGAAATACGAATAGTTTTTGGGAATTTGAATCAATGAATGTGGATATGTATATGTCTATGTGAATGGTTTGGTAAATTTAAATGAATGTGGAAGTATGTGAATGGATGGATGTATACAATGAACAGGTCAATGAAAAAGGCTATAAGCTTGGGAAAAAAATAAACTAGAAAAGGGGGCTGGAGAAGGAAAAAAAAGGTCTATTTGCGACGGTTTAAGCCAGTCGCTAATAAGACAGTTGCAGCCGTCACTAAAAGATCAGGATCATTATTTGCTACGGCTCTAAAGCGTAACAATTGACCATAGAAAGTGGTAAATTTGATCGTCAATTGGCTACGGTTTTGGCCATAGCAAAAGCCAGACAATTTATAACAGTACATGAAACCGTAGCAAAATTTCGTCACAAAAGTTATTTGCTATGCCACTTAAAGCTACGACTTCCAAAGTGTCACAGAATCTATTTTGCAACGATTTTTTGAGTTTTTGCTACGATTTTAGACCGTAGCAAAAGCCCTTCATTTTTGTAGTGCGACCTTAGAAATAACTATGAGGCTGTAAATTATTGCTTCCCTATTTTATCTTTAATTGTTTGCTAATTCATACGTACGCGTTGTACTAATAATAAAGAGAACTTATCTTCTGATGACGAATGTCTGGCTTCCTATAAGTAAAGGAACAACTCACAATTGAAATAAAATAATATTGGGCTGGAACCCCTCTTTTTAGGGGGGTTTAACTGAGAGGACGACGCTTATTAGAATTGCATAGTTCCTCATTTTTTGCATTTTGTAAGAAAAAGAGAAAATATTATTTCTTAAAGTGTTTCTAAATTTTGAGAATTTGACATAAATAAAGTGGCTAAAAGAATGACATATGCAATCTCAAATTTCAGCCTTGTAATATATATAAATTACAAGTTAAGCGGGGTCAAAGAGACCCACAAACAAAAAGAAAGAACACTACTCTAAGTACAATTTTCAGGCCGAATTAATCCCCCGCAAAGGAACTTGGGGTGTACTCAACAAAGTCAGAAGTTAGATGGATGATTGGGAATCAGCAGCTTTATTGGCCTCACAATAAATATGCTGGACTTCAAAAGTAGTGCAGCGACGTTGAAGGCGCAGAATTCCTCTCTATTTGTAGAGAGTGTGCCAAGGAATTTGGGGGATGGATTAAGTGTTGTTCACAAGATGATGTTCTAAGTAAATTATTTGTATAAAGTGTTCATACATGGAGAGATGTAATTTACTGGTTCCTCATATTCTTGTATAGTTTATAGTCAGTGATGAATCTGAACAATTCATCTGATAAGACTATAACACATTGGACTTCTATATTATAGGGTGATGTATCTCCATCATCGGAGTGGCGACTCTAAGTCAGTGTGTTAGTGTATTAGAAATACATTGAACAGGTTAGACATAATACTTTTTATGTTATTGTTAGCACATAAAAAGATTTTGTAAAACTTGCTGATTGCAAATGTCCTAAATCCTAAGAGCAGAGTATACCCTACAAGTTGGTTTCTACTCACCTTGATTTACCAAACAGTGAGGTCAGACAACGCAAACGTGATCCAATATTCTGGGTAGGTTGGGTAGTCGAAATCACTTAGTGGGATTACTTTGTGTCAATAAGGAATCCTCACCAAAATGATATTCCCTTGAGAGCCTAATCAAGAGTATTAATTATTCTAGACTACGCAGTGATCCTATAAAATGTTAATTGGATTATTAGAATAATTATAATGGTATGATATGGCAGGCAAGGACTAAGATGTAATTACTCGAAAGGTGCTGACATTAATAGTTAATGTTACCTTGGTGTATATTACGAATATCAGTTAAGTAGAGGGACTATTTACTGGTATAATGAGTGAAGGGCTTCTGAATAATATTCATTTACTTGAGAGTATTCAGTTGCAGTTATTTAGTGGACTTAACTGCAATTAGATTTATTATTTGAGAATTATATGAGATATATGGACCTCAAAGTAATAAATCAAAAGCTTAAGTAAGTGGGGCCCATATGGACCTAACTTGGAGCTAAAGATATGGGAAGAGGGTCTTTCTCTATAAATAGAGATAGGGTTCATAAGATAGCCCACCCGAACTTGTGTATCAAAAACTCTCTTCCAATTTAGAATTCAAGTTATGACCTTTATGGTTTTAGAAACCTAAAATTCATAGTATATTTCTGTCCGAATTTAAGATCGAGTTTTGGGGCACTTCGGAGAAGCATTAGAGATTCGCTATTTCACGCAAAGTTGTAGAAAATTCGATTTACTATAAAAAGCAAATGTCATATAGGCGAATCAGATCAACTGTTAGAGAGTTATAGCCGAAATATAGTTGCTATATCTTTTCGGGTTTTCGACGACTGATCTAGAATGTGGGAGGAAGATTTGGGATTACATGCAAGTGTTTAAACGGTATGTATCTGATCTTCAAGTTATTGTTTTAATTCATGCATCCTCATGTGATCCTGTGAAGGGAAAATAGTTATTTATTTCCGCTGCACAATTTAATCTAGACCCTATTTTCCCCAACAGTGGTATCAGAGCAAGCTTGAGGCCCTGTATGAAGTATTACATAGAATATTTTTATTTACTTAAGGTTGTTCCTGATTATTTATGGGTTTGATTGATCCAAAATATTTAGGGATTAAATTTATGTCAATGAGATTGATAAGGGTTGGATTAATTTTTTGTAAAAAGTCTGTACACAAAGATTAGATTGGGATCCAAGAAGAAGAAAATAGTTTTCTTGATTTTCTTAGTATTCTTGTAGTTCTTGACAGAAAGAAAGGGTTTCTAAATTTTTCAAGAAAGAAAAGGATTAAAAGTGTGTTTTAATCGGTTTAACAAAAATTAGTAGTTCTTGTTTATTAATTTTATTTGATTCAAGAAAAGGTTTTATAAAATAAAATAAAATAAAAGGTTTTATTAATTTTATTAAAAGTTAGTTTTAGGGTTTCTTTAGTTAAATTGTTTAATTAAAGAAAATTTTAATTAGAAATTTTAATTGGTTAAAGTGTTTAATTAATTAAAAGTAGTTTCTAATTAAAGAATTTATTAATTACACTAAATTTCATTACATGTAATGGTTCGGCCATTATTGTTGACTTTAGTGTTAGGGTTTTATATATAACCCTTAGGGTCCGTTTGGTTTAGAAATTAAGAAAAGTGTTTTCATAAATATCTGTTTGGTTATAGATTAAGGGATTACCCAAAACTATTAAGAGGTGATCTGAAATTTTTATGGGGTAACCCAAAAATGTTAAGAGGTGACCTAAAATTGTTATGGGGTAACCCAAAACCGCTAAGGGGTGACCTAAAATTGCTATGGGGGTAACCCAGAACTGTTAAGGGGTACTTGCTGACTGTTATGGGTAACCCACGAACTATTATGGGATAACCCACGAACTGTTATGGGGTAACCCATTGACTGGGAAATCCAGTAACTGTTAAGGGGCAACCTATTAGCAATTAAGTGTTGTTTGGTTTGACATACTAAGGAAAAAGTATTTTTCCTTGAGTGTTGTTTGGTTAGACATACTAAAGAAAAAGTGTTTTTCCTTGAGTGCTGTTTGGTTTGACATACTAAGGAAAAAATATTTTTTCTTAAGTGTTGTTTGGCTAGGCATAATTAAGAAAAATAGTTTTTTCTTAAGGAATGTTTGGATTGAGTTAAGATAAGTTATTTTGGGATAGGTTAGGGTATAAGGATTTGGGTTAGTAGGTGTTTGGATGTGGACATAGTTAGGGACTGTTTGGTTGGTTCACTCCAACCAATGACCCTACCCAGTCGCCCATGTACAAACCCGTTGGCCCAATCCGACAACCCGTAACCTAACCAAAATTGCTGACCCGATAACCTAATTTTCAAACTCGTTTACTCGGTCCGTGGACTCGCGGTCCAACCCGTGGGTCAGATCGCAGGCCAGATCGACCTAACCGATTCAACTCGCACATCAACCCGACTAGACCAAATCGGATAACACATGGTTCAACCTGTGAGTTAGCCCGTGGTCCAACAAGGTTGTGGCATATATGGAGCGCACGTGTGTGCATGTGTGTGGTGCATCTATGCATCATACGTGTGTGCGGTACACATATTAGACATATGTGTGTGATGTTGTGTAGTGGGAGCTGGTGCGTGTACAGTCCACACGTGCGCACGAGTGTAGTACTTTGTTGTGCCACGTACGTGTGCTGTGAACGTGTGTAGTATACAAGTATGATCCAGTGCTCCTCACAAAAGGTCATACCAATGTAGCTTAGCTAGGCAAAGTCAAATAGAACCAAACGGGGTGAACCGGGTCAACCTGACCCAGATGGTTCACCCAGAAAATTACCCACCAACCAGTAAGGGTTGACCCAGTTAATTGCTGACCTAACCAGTTTGTCAATTGACCAAGGGTTTACAATTGATCAGAGTTGACTCGTACGACTTAGACCGAGTCAGATTAGTCAGGCGACTCTATCTGAGTCAGACTAGTCAGGCGACTCAACCTAAGTCAGACTAGTCAAGCAACTCAAATCGATCCGAACCAGACCGACCCAGACCCTGAAAAACTGTTTTTCAACTTTTGACTCCGGCTTGTTAGACCAAAGTCGGTACTTGTCCTTGCCGGTCCATTCTATGTCAGTATACAATCTGTTTTTGACAGATATTGCGGAAAAAGAGTTTTTCTTCAGGATTTTATTTTAAAAGTGTTTTAAAAGGTTTATTTTACTGAAATAGATAATCTAAGCACCCAATTAATCCATAGATGTGATGAATCATGTACAAGCTCTATGTGATAGAATTTTGTGGTTACGAATCTGTTGATCAATCAATTAAATAATCGAGAACTCCTATATACTATATACATGTGATGTATATGGACTTAGTTCATACATGTGATGTATGCAGCACTTTTATGCTCTGAATTATATACATGAGATGTATAATTACATATAATAAATATATGCATTAAACGTATAGTTTGTATGTATTTATTTTTTGAAATATGTGTTGAATTATTAACATTAGATGTCTAATAATGTGTAATTTTTATATTATACATTATATGTATGGAAATATAATAGAATTTACACAAATACACATTTTTCTAAAATTTAAATAATAATATCCCTCATTCAATTAATTGAGTGGGAGAGGGACTGTATTCATAGAAATACAATCCCACGACCCTCCACTATCGGTCCAAGAATAAGGCTAGGGGTCTAATGCCCTAAGGAATAGTACATCCTAGCAGCTTATTGGCTTGGATTGCTGTAATAGCACGGTATTCGGACTAGAGTGTAGAAAGAGATCTCCCCAAGGAGACTGTTTTTATTACTTCTAGCATTCTGAACTGAGATGGTGGATCACACTTAACTAAATGATGAATAAAGAATGCTTCCCTAAGGAACAAGGATTTATCATTGATTTAGGGGTAAAAAAAAATCGGATGTCGAAAATAACTTTGACATGAGATGTCAAGATAAGTTTTTTCGATGAGATGGGATTTCAATTGTTTTGGTATACATATAGATATCTCCAAGGATTGATGTATGTATATACAATCTGTTATCCGATATTTATAGTAATAAGAGGAAATTACTATAAATTAAAGTTTTTTCGAACTCATGTTGTTTTAGTATTTCATGCTTAGTAGTTCAATAGTTCTCACTTGTAACACATTCTAAATGTAAACCAATAAATTTGACATAAATCCTGTGGACTAGATGCGAATTAGATAACTATCATTAAATGCAGTAAAGTACTTCATGTACATTAGACTGTGTATCCAGGATTTACTGAGTCCTATGATTACTAGGAACTGATTGGAAAAATGTCATAAGCAGGTGAAAAGTTGATGTCTAAGTGTTATAACACTAACATCGGTACTTTACATTTACTAGTGACATTATAGGAAAGGTTGGGGAACAGAATCGTTCTGTTTGACAGATAACGAAAAGTTATATGAACACTATGAGGTGTAGGAACATCAATTAGTTAGCATATACCTGATATGCTGGGACATTGTAGTTCCTTAGAGCCCAACTAGATTTATTTTCCGAGTAGATTCCTCTACACACTTTTTATGAAAAAGTAGAAAATATTCAAGTTGTATTCCGGTGATTATAAAACTAGATAATCATCTTTGTGTATGTCATTATGACATGAAACCAAAGAAAAAGTACCTAGTAATTCCTAAGGTTGATCCTATCGAGATGGTAAGTATAGGAAAAGTAATACGATGCCAAATAGAAAGTGTTTCTAAATACGGCAAAATANTATCTATTTATAGGTATGCAAAAAGAGTTTGTATTTACAGAGAAAAGTTACATTCTTAAGAATACTGCATAAGTTGACACCAGGATATAAAGGTGAGACACAAGAATTACGTTATTCATTTCTAGAATACATAGGTAGTTTATCGTAGTGGGAGGGTTTCACAAGAACCAAATTGATCTTTATTCTTGGAGGACAAGAATTCAATCCTTGTAACTCCGTAAATGTTAATTTACTTCGATACAATGGTTAACTATTGTGATAAGTTTAGAATCTTTGGATTTTAATTGTGTCTGGGATCTTGTAAAACTTTCATCTAATATTAAAACTATTGGATGAAGAGTTTACAAAGAATAAGAAATTCTGATGGATCACTAAAGAGACTTGATGCGACCACATTGTTGGTAGTCTTGATTAATTCAACAGAATATTCTTAGATCGCAAATAATGTTGGTATTATCCTCCCAAGAGGCATATTGATATTGGCATTTGCAATCAAGCCAGATAAAGTTCATTACAGTAGACCATTAGTACTTTGTACATTTATTATAGAAGTAGATGACTCGAAGTTGATGCATCCGATTTAATTAGAAAATCAAGTTAATTGATTTTAATTAAATATGGATGGGCTATGTATAAGATGTGGATAGTAAGTAATAGTGTTTTTAGAGCTATATAGTAATGACATAATGATCATTTATAATGATACATGAAATGTTATTAAGGTTTGGTTATCTAATGAACGTTAATGTAAAAGGACTTTTTGAGAAATTCTTTCATTCTAGTGATCAAGCTTTGCTAGATCTGCTAACTAGAGTATTAGTCTATCTCATAAAAAAGTAAGGATCAACAATATACTGATTTTGTTAGGAATGCACTATTCCATAGAAAATATTTCGGTGGTATTACTCTTTTGGAATCTTTGTCATATAGACATTGATAAAGGAAGTAAGTTGAAAGGCAGTTTCCTATGCTTGTGTAATAGGAAGCCTCTCCCATAAAGTGTAAGGGACAAAAATCAGATATTTGTCTTACAGGTGGGCTTAGTCTGCTAACATTTGTCGAGTTTTGGTACTGAGATTTAGAAAGCTATAAAGCATGACTTAGATAATCTCAGTTGGACTCGGAGTTACAAAATAGTCTACATATTATTGTTATCATTGGTTGAATTAATTCTGACTTTGTGTCAGATTCAGATTCTGGAAATTCTATTTCTGGATGTCTTGGTGGATATCATCGAGTGGGAGAGTGTCTACCACGGATGTCAAAGACTTTGTTTAGGTGAGATAGTTAACCAAGGTTGTATTTGTGAGAAACTTAGCAGAACCTCTGTAACGCCCCAATTCGAAACTCACAATCTCTAAGAATTGAGTCGCATCTCGAGGCGTTAGGCTAATTATACAAGGTGACTAATTAGTACTANTGAAATGTTATTAAGGTTTGGTTATCTAATGAACGTTAATGTAAAAGGACTTTTTGAGAAATTCTTTCATTCTAGTGATCAAGCTTTGCTAGATCTGCTAACTAGAGTATTAGTCTATCTCATAAAAAAGTAAGGATCAACAATATACTGATTTTGTTAGGAATGCACTATTCCATAGAAAATATTTCGGTGGTATTACTCTTTTGGAATCTTTGTCATATAGACATTGATAAAGGAAGTAAGTTGAAAGGCAGTTTCCTATGCTTGTGTAATAGGAAGCCTCTCCCATAAAGTGTAAGGGACAAAAATCAGATATTTGTCTTACAGGTGGGCTTAGTCTGCTAACATTTGTCGAGTTTTGGTACTGAGATTTAGAAAGCTATAAAGCATGACTTAGATAATCTCAGTTGGACTCGGAGTTACAAAATAGTCTACATATTATTGTTATCATTGGTTGAATTAATTCTGACTTTGTGTCAGATTCAGATTCTGGAAATTCTATTTCTGGATGTCTTGGTGGATATCATCGAGTGGGAGAGTGTCTACCACGGATGTCAAAGACTTTGTTTAGGTGAGATAGTTAACCAAGGTTGTATTTGTGAGAAACTTAGCAGAACCTCTGTAACGCCCCAATTCGAAACTCACAATCTCTAAGAATTGAGTCGCATCTCGAGGCGTTAGGCTAATTATACAAGGTGACTAATTAGTACTAAACAAACTTAAACAAGGTTTACAAACCTAATCAGAGTTAAACTAATGCAGCTATCCATATCACTAATCACCTCAAAATATGACTAGGGCGAACGAAAAATTCGCCAGAGTCTCCCCTGTAATTTCAGGGTTCTCAACCTGTAATAAACCTGTAGAAGAGATGATTTATTCACAATAATACATTCTAAATCATTCTATTCATCCACGATAGTCATATCATCTCATCAATACTAGTCTACCTTACTTCATCAAAATAATAATACCTAGTCATCCACTAGGCTGGATTCAAACCACAATTCTAAAACGATGCCTCGCATAATAATATACATAGATAACCTGAGTTAAGTGATATAATATACATAAGTGTGTTTGTCTTATATACATATCTTAAGAAAATATATACAAAACAAGTAAGATAACAAGCACCTCAAAAAGGCTAAATACAACACCTCAAGTGTAAGAAAGCTATCGCTGACGAACTCTCTATATCGATCTCCTCAAAAGGTATAGGTATAGTCTGACCAATCCTCTCCTATATCCTCGTTTCCCTCTGCAACAATATCTCCTGGATCTGAGCAAAAAGCTCAGTAAGAAACTTATAATACTAACAGATAGTCACTAACATGAATTTAAGACAATGCAGGTTTTAAAAGAAAATCGAGAAATCATAAACAGAAATGTAAAAGTAGTTGGTACTTGTTCTACAACATAAACCGATAACCATTCACTTACCCATACAAGTAGATATAAACTAACAACAACATCTCACATCATAATATTGCGTAGTGTAATCATCTTAGAGTGAAGAGGGTATGACTAGATGTTTCAGCTCCTAGTCGGTGAGCAAAATCGTGTTCCAACTTAACCGATGTGGAACCCCATCGTTAATTCCTGATTTCCGACCGAGCGACTGATTTATCGGTTTTTGTGAGAAGCACGCTGGCTCATGATTTGGGTTCAGGTGGACCCTTGACCATAATTTGCCGATGTAGCCGTTGTCGCGGTGGTCAGCCGTTTGACTTGTGCAGACATCTTAATGATCATTAAAATAATCCAGGAGTTGTCACGCTCCTCAAGTCTTCGCCTAATCTAGGCAGCATATAACCTCGACATTTCTAGAATCATACACGTACCTATCCAAACAAGGCTTTCCAAAAAGAGAAATAGAATAACCTAGATTTCAATAGTTTTCCTATATCATGAGAGTCCCATTCCTGTCATGAGACAGGAAAACATAATGAAAATACGGAACAAATCATTGTTTTTAGGAAAACTTCAATGATTTGCTCGTGTAGGCATTACAAATCCATTTTCGGATTACCTAAAAATATATATTATAATAGTATAAGTTTTAGTAGTAGAAAATACCTTTTTCCTACAAAAACTAACAACCATGTACATGTTGTGATCTCCCAACTAATATTATTCCGGGGAAAGCCGGTAATATAATCCGGGGAAAGCCGGGTAATCGGGGGAAAGCCCGTAATATAATCCGGGGAAAGCCGGTAATAATCCTAGCCGGGGGAAAGCCCAGCATAACATATATAGTATATATTCCGGGGGAAAGCCCGTACCTAGGGAATCACCAACACATACCCAACAACTGGGAACCTCCATCCCACACATCATCTTAAAACAACTACTTCTCCCAACATATGGAAGGAAGTAAAATATATATCTATATATTATAAGAACCCCAAAATCCGTTTGGTTTTGGAAATATGCCCATCCCTAAAGCTCGATAACGATTAAATCTCAATTCTTTTGAAATTATAGTTTATTTAACTATAAGTAAGAAAAGAATCATCCATATATTTATATATGTATATAACTCATTCATATATATATAATTATTAGAATCTAGTTATTTTAAAAATAACTATTACTGTTTTACATTACTATGTAAAACTATACTTTGGGAAAATCATTTTCACGTCAATAGGACATCACAAATAAATCATGCATGCTTTGCAAAATAATTACATTTGATTTATAAATCTAAACCCTGTCAAAAGCATTGAAAGCACTTTAATGGCTATAAGAAAGTATTTATAAGTTCCTACCTCAAATCCCGCAAGGCTCTCTTTACCGCACTAATTTCCTCCAATTAGTGTACTGGTATTAGTACACACTCCCAACTGAAAACAACACATTTAATCACTTTCAAAACTCAATTCGATACATACTAATTCTATGTAGAATAGTCTAGGCATCTAAATTCTAACCTAAACAGTCACTACGAGGGTCCAGGTCCTTATCAAATTAAATAAGGGCTTTAGGACTACAGCCCAATTTGCTCTAAATATCCTTCTCAATTAATATAGACCTCCGAATCTACAATTTAACCTAAAATAATAATTTTGGGTCTAAATCCACCTTCCCAATTATCAATTCCATCAACTAAGGGTTTGAAAGGCCTAATCAAATCTTAAACTATCAACAAAATTAACCCTAAAATTGAAAACTAAGATTAACAACATAAAATATCTAATTAAAATTAAATACGGAGCTAGGGTTTCAAATTATACCTCGATCCACAAATTAAATGGCGCCTACGATTTCCACCCGTCGGACCGTCGTCAACAAAAAAATTCTTCTTCTCTCTCCTTCTCCTCCTCTCTCTCTCTCTCCTCTCTCCTTCTCTTCCTCCTTCCCTTTCTTTCTTTCCCTTTCTCTCTCTCCTTCCCTTTCTTTCTTTCCCTTTCTCTCTCTCCTTCCCTTTCTTTCTTTCTCTCTGACGTCCCAAATCTCTCAACAGAGAGATTTCTCTTTCTCTCCTTTAAATCTAAAAAGGGCGGTGGGTTAAAAAGAAAGGTTTGATATACATAAGGGTTATGCTACGGTGTAGCTCATGCATACACCTTACGTGTATACCCTAGAATAATATATAAAATTACTCCTAAATACATCACCCAATACATACCAATACATATATATAGTATATATACACAATTAAATAATATTTAATGGTCAAAATCAAAGTCAAAATCGCGGGTACCTTCGGTACCGATCCACATCGTGTTCCGGGCCTCGATTTGGGATCAATTAGTGTCCAATTTTCGCGCATGAATAGTCAAAATTGCATAACTTTTCGAGATCTACCCAATTGTACGGTTCGATTCTTCAAATTATGCTCCGAATAAAAACTCATTATTAAATGCTAGACTTAATTATTTTGGGTCGTTACAACCTCTATACTAAAGCTCTGCTTGGTAGTTTTGATTCTCATGCTGATGAAACATGTGTCACATATGAATCTTATTCTAATAAGATAAGTAGCTATTGTGACATTAAATTCGTTAGTGCAAGTGGGAGATTGTTGGGGTTTATACCTTAAGACAATTTAAATTGACAACATTGATAAATTATATTTATTAATGAGCATGATATTATATTATTACTTTATTCATATGATGGATTAAGTGTTGTTCACAAGATGATGTTGTAAGTAAATTATTTGTATGAAGTGTTCATACATGGAAAGATGTAATTTACTGGTTCCTCATATTCTTGTATAGTTCATAGTCAGTGATGAATCTGAACAATTCATCTGATAAGACTATAAAACACTAGACTTCTATATTATAGGGTGATGTATTTCCATCACCGGAGTGGCGACTCTAAGTCAGTGTGTTAGTGTATTAGAAATACACTAAATAGGTCAGACATAATACTTTTTATATTATTATCAGCACATAAAGAGATTTTGTAAAACTTGCTGATTGCAAATGTCCTGAATCCTGAGAGCAGAGTATACCCTACAAGTTAGTTTCTACTCACTTTGATCTACCAAATAGTAAGGTCAGACAACGCAAACGTAATCCAATATTCTGGGTAGGTTGGGTTGTCGAAATCACTTAGTGGGATTACTTTGTGTCAATAAGGAATCCACACCAAAATGATATTCCCTTGAGAGCCTAATCAAGAGTATTAATTATTCTAGACTGCGCAGTGATCCTATAAAATGTTTATTGGATTATTAGAATAATTATAATGGTATGATATGGCAGGCAAGGACTAAGATGTAATTACTCGAAAGGTGCTGACATTAATAGTTAATGTTACCTTGGTGTATATTACGAATATCAGTTAAGTGGAGGGACTATTTGCTGGTATAACGAGTGAAGGGCTTCTGAATAATATTCATTTACTTGAGAGTATTCAGTTGCAGTTATTTAGTGGACTTAACTGCAATTAGATTTATTATTTGAGAATTATATGAGATATATGGACCTCAAAGTAATAAATCAAAAGCTTAAGTAAGTGGGGCCCATATGGACCTAACTTGGAGCTAAAGATATGGGAAGAGAGTCTTTCTCTATAAATAGAGATAGGGTTCATAAGATAGCCCACCCTAACTTGTGTATCTAAAACTCTCTCCCAATTTAGAATTCAAGTTATGACCTTTATGGTTTTAGAAACTCAAAATTCGTAGTATATTCCCGTCAGAATTTAAAATCGAGTTTTGAGGTACTTCGGGGCAGAATTAGAGATTCGCTATTTCACACAAAGTTGTAGAAAATTCGATTTCCTACAAAAAGCATATATCGGCAAATCGGTGTAGAGTTTTTGGCAACCCCCTTGGAATGCAATTGATAATTTAAGTAGTTGTTATTTTTAGTCCTTCTTGGACTAGGATTCCTATTTCATGGATACCTCTTGTGAACCTATAAACAGGGAGGTCCTAGGTGGGCTAGATGTGTGCTACAAGTGAGGCCAATGTGAAGGTGTTGGAGTTCCTAAGGTTCAAGAAGAGGTAAACCTAGGGTTTTAGTCTTCTTGTGTAGTGAGGAATCCAAAAGTGTGAGAGACTTGTTGAGAGAGAGAAAGGGTTTGTGAGGATCTAGGGTTTGAGGGTTTCTTCATGGGGGTTGGGGCCCCAGCCCCAACCCAAGTTTCTAGTGTTTTCCATGTGTTTTCTCCTCTGTTACTATGTACAACCATAGAGATAGACTTTCAAGGTTGAAGATGAAGTGAGTGTGCTGTTAGGAGTAGTTTAGAGAGTCGATCTCTAATGGATTCTCGTTGGTGTTCTCCTGTAAGTCTTGTAACATCTTTGATGTATGTTTATCTGGTTGGTTGAGTAAGAAGCATTGTAATATGTTCTTGATAATAGTGGAAGTTTCCCCGATGCGCCGATTTGGCCGTGGATGTAGCCCGTGAGGGTGAACCACGTATATCTTGTGTTGTGGTTGATGCTTGTTTTTATCTTCGTCATTATATTTTCTTGTTGATTCATCGTTATTAAGTCTCAAGATCCTTAAGCCTGTTCCGCTGTGCGTCGGGGATGTGTCGTTAGTATGACGAAATTCCTAACAAACTGGTATCAGAGCTGTGGTTCGACCTAGAAAATCGTATAATTTGTTGTATCATAACGAACGGGTATGAGCGGCAGGTTCAACTTGGAGAGCAGTGAAGTTGGTTGTTTGGATTTGATTCATAATAAGTTAAATGGTAAAGAACGGGAGTTTTGTTCGGGTGGAGGATATGTGAAGATAATGTTTTGATCTGTTCAACACAAGTAAGTGATTTGTGGTGTGATTCACAAATTGGGGTGGTTCAACTTGAAGATAGGTGTAGAAATAAATTCTTCATTGGGCTATTGTGAAGTTTTGGAGTGGGATGGAGTGTTCTACGCGGATCTTGGAAGATGGGTGTAGAAAGAAAGTCTTCATTGGGTTCCTGTGAAGTTAGAGCGGGATGAAGTGTTCTACGCAGTTTTTGGAAGTGTGGATAGCCGTACACTATAAAGAAAGGGTTACAAAGATGAGATGGTGATTCTCATATGTTAGGGGCGGTCCAGCAAAGCTCCGAAGGTATGCACGAGATGTTTTGAGAATTATTTAAATCTATTTATTATTCCTGATGGCTTGCGCAGGTTGTTTCAAGGATGTGCCCGATCTCATTGGCATAGACCACGTTACTTTGGGCGGTGTCACACAGTATATATTAATAAGCAAGTATGTTGGGTATGATGGTGGTAAAGTTTGTTGGATTGGCGATGGCTTGTTGAATTGCTTACAGGTAAGCCTATTAATCGTATTTGTGGGTTTGATGGTGATGTTCAAAAACACAGTAATCTTGACATGTGCTGGAGGTTTTAGCTTGCCTTGATTAGGTGGAGCTGGTGATGTTTCTTTTGGATGGTTCTCTTGGTGATCAATGTGAGATTCTTGCGCGAGGATTCAGTTGATGGTGTATTTAAAGTTTTCAAGTTGCAATAGTGAGATGGTGTAGTTTCACATGTGTTCTTCAAGGTTGAAGATAGTGGCGGACTTGGATGGTGCTTCAAAATCATCGTATTTTGATCGAGGAGATGGTTCTAAGAGGTGTGAAGGTGGTTTGCCAAAAAGGTGGAGATTTGTAGAGTTTTTGGCAACCCCCTTGGAATGCAATTGCTAATTTATGAAGTTGCTATTTTTTAGTCCTTCTTGGACTAGGATTCCTATTTCATGGATACCTCTTGTAAACCTATAAATAGGGAGGTCCTAGGTGGGCTAGATGTGTGCTACAAGTGAGGCCAATGTGAAGGTGTTGGAGTTCCTAAGGTTTAAGAAGAGGTAAACCTAGGGTTTTAGTCTTCTTGTGTAGTGAGGAATCCAAAAGTGTGAGAAACTTGTTGAGAGAAAGAAAGGGTTTGTAAGGATCTAGGGTTTGAGGGTTTCTTCATGGGGGTTGGCACTATGCCAGAAATGGAGTTTTTTGACACTTGGGCGTCTTGAAATTCGACAAATATAACAGTCAAATATTGTTTGACGGACGAAAAATGTTAATTAGCCATCTATATCTGTTTATATTTATTCCATTATATTTCAACAGATTACATTTTTCGATTACGCCAAACACCTTTTTTCCTCGAAACTCCGCCCGAAACCAAATTTTTTCAAATTATCTTTTCGCTCTAGTCTCAACAAAAATTAGTGCTCCTAATTTCAGGCAAAGGCCATCTTGCCCAAAACTCCCAAACTATGCTGAATCCGCAGTGATTTTCAAGCATACTAACACAAATCGGTAGCCAGGTTACTCTTTCTCTCTCTCTCTCCCCTTCGATTTTGTGTTTGAACAAAACTCTAACTACATAGATTAGGGGGGTTTTAGTTAACCTAGCTACTAGGATCGATTATGGGTTATTTTTAACCTAGCTACCAGGATCGATTAGGGATTTTGGTTTTTAGTTAACCTAACTATCAAGATCGATTAGGGTTTTTTTGACTTAGCTACCAGGATCGATTAGGGATTTTAGTGAACCTGGCTACTTGGATCGATTAAGGGTTTTTAGTGAACCTAGCTACCAAGATCGATTAGGGGTTTTAAGTTAGAGAGAGATCCTTATGGTGTACAGAATCTCAATTTGAGTTGAGACCTTTTATCTTTTCTTTAAAACCAGAAAAACTAAAAACAGAAGTTGGAGTGATAAAAAAGAAGATGTTACTCCAAGATTTGTTTTGAACTTTGGAAGTTTTTGCTGGATCCCAAATTTATCATCTATTTGACTAGGGTTTGTGCACCTAGCATTACTCTAATAAATTATTGCAAAGCATGTTTGCCAATTTGGTTTAGTTTTCTATTTTCATATTTTGTTCGAATTTATTGGGTAAGTATTGATTTTTCTTTAGTTTAATGTACCTAAACTTTGAGTTAATATTAGTTTTTCTGTTATGTACATTTGTTTGGGTCGAATCTGTTTTAGTTTATTGGGTTAATATTTGTTTTCTTTAGTTTGTTACACCTAAGCTTTGAGTTAATAAACTGCTGAAGCCATGTAATTTGTTTTGCTTTCCTACTTCAATCAAACAATTTCTCTTTGGGTTTGAGTTAATTTCAAACCCTAATCATTTTTTTTCTTTTGAATGTGTTGGTGATTCAAACTTGACATGCATTTTAGATTTGTACTTCTTTTATATTTTTTTAACCTAGATTTCTTCCAACTCAAAGGCAAAGGAATTCGAATTTGCAGACAAAGCTTTTTGTGGAGATTACTAAATATTTTTGGTAACTGGTATTAGACCTCTCTAATATCCCCCATTATTTCTTTTTTCTTTACTTGTCTCTATACATTAGAAATTTTATTAATTAGTTTCTAAACCTTAAAATATGTGAATGCTTTTAATGCCGTAGTTTTCCTTCTTTGAGGAATTTTTTTGTATAAAGATATTTAAAAAACAGAGAATAAATGAACAATGTAGGCAACTATATACTAAGGGAGGAAAGTTTGGGTTTATGTTTGCCATCAACGACTCACAAACTTCCACCATACCATCCAACGGTTTTGGTTGAATCCCCATCCAGCATATTCCATAATTACTTTTACATTTCAGTTTCGAAATCTCCCGCCCATATACGTCAGCTCACTCATTTATTAACTCTTGCTTCACATGTCTTCCTTCTCCTTTGCACACCAGTAGTTCTAGTACAAGTCTCCTTTTCTTCTTTTTCCTTTATACTTAGTAGTTAGCACATCATCTCTCTCTCCGTCCACCAAGTGTTGAAAAGGTTAGTTCAATAGATTTGGTTATTTGTATGGATTTTTTTATCTTTTTTATGGGAAGCAGGATGGAGAAACTAATAGAAAGTTCAATTGATTTTTGGCTCCATTCCAGGTGGTTTTTGGGTGCGTGATATCATAAAAAAAGCTTAAAATGAGAGATCTAAAGTGTTAAGGGTTCAATTTTACTGCGTGATCTTTTTAGGACACTTTGCAATTTTTGATAGTTATTGGTTGTAAATTCAGTACTTTAGATCTCAAATCAGTGCAAGAATACCTCTCTATCTGTCTCTCATCTCTCTCACTATAACTATTTGTTTTGCATGGCGGTCCGATGAATGCCCTGTTAAGGAAGACCCGTTCTTCTGGAGAGAAATTTGGAAACATGTAGGTACTAATGTGCTATTACTTTGAGGTTATCATTTTGTGAGTACAATACATTTTTTCATTTTAGTTCTCAAGATTGGAAGCAAGACTAAAGATAACACCAAGTGACAAAAGTCAATTATAAGGCAAAGGTAAGTTGTTATTAGAATTAGTAAACTTTATTTGAATAGGCAATAATTTTGTTAATGTTGAGCTCATGCTCATTGATGGACCATTTCTTCCAACTCTTTCTCAAAACCAGTTCACTGTAGTTTTATGAGAGGTAAATTATGTAAAACCCAATCCTAATGGTGTCAATTGGTTTAGTTCCGAGGCATTTATTTTTGTAATCTTGCCATTCAACATAATTGTTATTTTATAGTATCAAGTTCAAATAAAAAGGTGTTGTTAATGTTATGATATTGATTTAGCTTTTAATATATTTATGCCTATCCTTGTATCTCTTTAGTTAGATTTTGATGCTTATTTGCTTTTTATTTTTGTCTCAGGTTTCGACTGTAATATTACAACCCAAATTAGATAAGATGGAAGAAAGACCAAGAGTCACATTTGCACAAACTTCCAAGAGTCCAAGACTAGTAGTGCAGAAGAAGATAATAGCAAGGTCAAGAGGAAGAGATGTAAACTTTGAAAAAGGTGTATTTATTATTAAAATTTTATGTAAATTTTATAACTTTTGTAAGTTTTGTAATTTTTAAATTTTTATTGATTAATGAATTAGCAATTTTTTATTATAATTTTGGGATGGATACTTTAGTGCGTACCCAGTTGATTGAAAAATGCACAAAAAAAAATAAAAGAAAAATAAATATGATTAATTATTGTTATTTCGAAAATGACAGATTGTAACTGTCGAAGACAAGGAAATAGTGGATGGGAAACTTAAGAGATTTTTGACTAGTATAATATGTCGTTCACGTTTTGACGGATGAAAATAGTCTTTTCAAAACATAGTTTATTAACGGCCCAAAACAGTCGTTTTCATTTTTGACTACACCTTTTTTGACAGACCCTTCGACGGATTAAAATTGTCGAAAATAACGATTTTCGACAGTTTTCACCTGTCAAAAAATGCTATTTCTGGCGTAGTGTGGGGCCCCTGTCCCAACCCAAGTTTCTAGTATTTTCCATGTGTTCTCTCCTCTGTTACTATGTACAACCATGGAGATAGACTTTCAAGGTTGAAGATGAAGTGAATATGCTGTTGGGAGTAGTTTAGAGAGTCGATCTCTAATGGATTCTCGTTGGTGTTCTCCGGTAAGTCTTGTAACATCCTTGATGTATGTTTATCTGGTTGGTTGAGTAAGAAGCATTGTAATATGTTCTTGATAATAGTGGAAGTTTCTCCGGTGCGCCGATTTGGCCGTGGATGTAGCCCGTGAGGGTGAACCACGTATATCTTGTGTTATGGTTGATGCTTGTTTTTATCTTCGTCATTATATTTTCTTGTTGATTCATCGTTATTAAGTCTCAAGATCCTTAAGCCTGTTCCGCTGTGCGTCGGGGATGTGTCGTTGGTATGACGAAATTCCTAACAATCGGATCAACCGTTAGAGAATTATGGCTGAAATACAGTTGATGTATCTTTTCGGGTTTTCGACGACTGATCCAGAATGTGGGAGGAAGATCTAGGATTACATGCAAGCGTTTAAACGGTACGTATCTAATCTTCAAGTTATTGTATTAATTCATGCATCCTCATGTGATCCTGTAAAAGAAAAATAGTTATTTATTTCCGCTGCACAATTTAATCTAGACCCTATTTTCCCCAACAAGAACTTCATGATTATAGCTTCTGGTAAGCATTATACAGTTGACATTGTTGTTGCATGGTAAAGAGGAAAGAAATAACTTGGTTTACAAAAAGCAATGAGATTTGAAATCCCACTAAATTGGAAATTAACCCATGCACAAGTCTTGTGCTAATATTTAGAAACTCTAAATATACCCAAAATTCTCTTTTCAAAATCAAGTTTGGGACGAAATCCCAACATAGCCTGCTTATTGTTTTGGGACCCCACTAACAAAAAAAAAAGAAGAAAATTATTTACTTGCTAATGATAATAATGATATTACTAGTATTAATAATGTTTAGAAGCTTAGTATTAGTGATAGTAGAGGTGTAACAAAAAGAAAAGGGGTTTGTTACCTATAATAAGGGTATTAGTGGAAATAGAAATGTTTTAACAAAAAAAAAA
>MVGT01000321.1:3469-16324 GCA_002174775.1 Macleaya cordata
TTTTTTGGGTTTATTTCCAACGGGTTTTTTGGGGTGTATTGAGTCTGTTCATTCAAATACATTTGTTTGGGCGAATGGGTGCTTATGAACAGACTTTGTGGCTCTTCGTACAGTCACCATGTCTTCTATAAATAGTTGTCCAGAGTCTGCATTTTCTCATTCAATATTTTCGCATCAAAGTGTTTGTGTCTGTGAGAGAGAAAACTCTGCATTATTTGGTTCGTAGCTTCCTGTATATTGAAGTGCTGCAATAATAAGATCGTTGAAGTCCTGGGAGACAAACGCCATTTCTCCATCAGCATCCGTGTGGGGCGCTAATTGTCTTAAGGACATAGATTTGTTCTAGCCTCGGTCTACATTTGTTTCTCTTCTTCTAACCCTCTATTTTCCTACTTTTGTTCTTTATATATATATATCAGTTTCGTACTGTTGTATATATTTCGTTCTGAGAACAGTAATAACAGTTACGTACTGTTATATTTTAGTACTGTGTTTATATCAGTGTTATATATATATACTGATTCTTTATTAGTACTACGGTATTACAGTATACTTACTGAATAACAAGAGCAAAAGTAGAAAATAAGTGACTTTGTAAACTACACAAATGGACAGTTTCTAAAGAAGAGTAGCACCCTCTATCCTAATAGAATATTTATTCAATTGATTTTTCTTATCAGTAATCACGCAATCAGCTAAGAATAACATATACATAAACATATATTTAATAGGAAAAATTGTCGAGGCAAATTTACCTGTTTGAAGTGCAATGTGCAGAAATAGAAGACCTAAGAATTGTCGCCAATGCCAACAACAATAAAATCTTTCAATGGTTTCCATGTCTCCCCAACGTGTCAAATTTCACTTCTTACATAATATTTCCTCATTATAGACTGAAAATAAATTTACAAAAAGTCATTAGACAATTTCTTACCCACGAACCACTTTTAACCCTTTCACTAAACTCATTGATACTGTCTAAGACCTTCCAAACATTGCTAACCATGCTTTTCATGTCACTGCATATAAGTGTATCACTTAAAGCTTATAGAGATAAATGAAGAAAAAACCTATCCTTGATGCTCATGTTTAAATATATGCGAAGATATGTAAAGATATAAACCAACTTGATGACTCTCTTTAAAACTTCATCTTGGGGCTTCCTACTTATTGGTTATGTTTTGATGACTGGAATGTGATTAAAACTATATATGATTAAGTTGCTAACTTTTTATAAGAAGAAAGTTGAAGTTAAAAGGGGATCAGTACACTCAATTAAGGAGAGCGAATGAGAATTGGAATATTATTAAGCAACCAAAAACTGGTTCTTCTGCTCGAAGAGCTTTAATCACTACACTGGTTATAATTAATAAACTATAATTAGGTGCACTCTTTTTTTCTTATGTACAATCTAAAAAAAATTAGCATCAATGATATTGTTTTAAAAACTTTAGGTAGTAACTGTCCAACGAACCACTAGACAATTATGCTAAGTCTGAGAAAAACGTCACACGCCTAATACCAACTTAGGCTTCACAAACTTCTATCATATCATACTTCATTTTCAACTACTACAGGCACACCATATACCATTCTGTTAGCATATTGTTAGCATTCACGTACCCTACTATTAGTATACCGTCTGCATTCTATTACCATAATTATTGAACAACCATGATGTCGATGATGATCAATATTTGAGAAATTCATGTCATTTAGAAACTAATGATTAGGTTATGCAGTCAAATAGATCACAAAGAATCAACAAGAACAAGCAGGATCGATCAACAAGAACAAGCATTCTATTAACTAATGTTTAAAACACAAATGGAGAAATAATTGGATGAATTTATCAAAATTATTAACTAATTCAAATAAACCCTAAAATGTCATGAATTTTTTGAAATTAAGGGTTGAAGAATGGAGATGAAGAATATACTTCATGTCACACCCCGATTTTCGGTACTCTAAATTCGACCCAATTCGCCGAGTCCAAAAACCAAGGCGTGATTAAAGTAATAAAAGTGTAAGTAAAAATATCGAATAAAACTCATATACTTTATTTTTGAAAGACAATGGAATTAAAAATGTTTTGCTAATGGTCTAATTTAGTCAACATTTGTTATCTTAAAGTAACGTCCAAGTCAACCAAGTCCAATTAAAGGTCAACTTAAGTCTCTAACTAAGTCAAAATCAAGTCAAGTCAACCAATATTTAGTTCAACGCTCATTGACTCGTCAAAAACATTCCAAATCAAAGGAAAATAAAAATTTAATGTTTGAATACAATTTTTGTTTCAACTGCACACAGTTGAGTAAAATGGCTGTATCTATTTAACCGTAAATCCAAATTTTATAAATAAATTTATTATAGAAACTAGATTCATAGATCTACAACTTAACCAGACATGGCCAGAGACCAATTCCGACCATACGGGGCCCAAATATGCATCCGAAGTACTGATTTGGACGTGTAAAAACTCAAAAAATATAATTTCAGCTTTTTAACAATATTCGTAAAATCAGTAACTTTGAAGAGAAATTATTCTCCAACTCGAAATTAGAAATACATGGTATAATACCTTTTTGAAAAGGAAAAATTGAGACTCGGCTCAATTTTGACCGGAACATGTCCAAAAACACCGTTTTGTAAATCTGACAGTATGAATTACGGGAATTATACAATTTCGTATAAAACCTAATTAATTCAATTATTCATGACGATAATTAAATGTAAATTAATACATAAATTATACAATTTAAAACTTAACATCTAAGATTATATGAATGTTAAAACAATAAGAATTAATACAAATAACCTTTATCCCAAGTGATAGAAATGTAGTTTAATTCATCAGCTATATTTATACAAATTTGATAACACAAGCTATCTGCTTCTTAATCTGTACATCTTTAAATCCTTCACCCTCAACGTAACCTGTGGGGGAATTTAGGGGTGAAAGGTCCATGTTTTTATGTTTGTCGAATTTCGTGTCAAAGGTAAACTCAAGATGGTCAATGTAACTTGAGGAGTCTAGTGAGTCTCGGTACACTTCGGTTGAAAGAGAAGAAATCTACAAAGACTCCGAAGAACTCAACTCACCACCGGAAGACATCCTAGGATGGTAAGTGACTTAGAACACTAAGTACCATAGGTGGTTAGATTGCTAAGAGTGTTTCCCACACTNTGATCCTTCACTATAGTCACATTGACATACGGTTAAATTCATTAACCGTAGGGTGAAATTAGACTTTCAAGGGGTGAGTAAAACTAGTAGGTGCAAATTATCCAAAAATACTAGCTTTGAAACATGCAAAAATCACCATATTAATGCATCAAAAAGAGATTTTTCTTTTTAAATAATTAACCATCATTTTAGGTCCATTACATCGGTTTCCACCGTCTCCTCAAGTCGAAACTCAACGGTACCTGCAGGTGTTATGGGGGTCTCCCATTACCGATACCATCTAGATTTGTTTTTAATCTAAATGACAAGTTATTATTAAACTTCCTTTAATTCAAAAAATTCAGCCCTTGCATTAAATCATTAAATGTAACCATGCAAGATAAATACATTTCATATGCAATTTCATAACAATAACATAAAATTAGATTTTGTTTATAGTAGGGATCACACCTACCTTATTCGCTATCTCCAATTCAGTGGTGTAGAACATTGAATTTTCATAACCTTGTTGATATTTGTAAAATCAACCTTATGTAATTAAATAGGGTATAAAATGAAAAATAAAATGGATACATGTTATTAAGAGAGAAATATATGAGGGAAGATGGGAGAAAGAGTTAGTATAAGTGGATGATTGAAGGGAAGAAAGTGGAGAGGTTTGTGAGGAGAAATGGTTAGGAATTAGGGGTTTATATAGAAATTTTTTTATTTTTTTATTATTATTTTTTAAAAAAATATTTTTTAATTCAATATTTTATTATTATTTTTTTAAGTGCTGCTGATGTGAATTTAAACTAACTTAAATTAAAAGATTAATTTAAATCAAATAATACTCGCAAGTGCACGAATCATATATAGATATGGCTCGTATTACGAGGTCGATCCCACGAGGACAAGAATAAAAAGTATCAAACTAAATCTAAAATTAATTAAATCCTAATCCTAGTAATTTGAATTCAGAGATGATTTAAAAACTAATTATTAAAATTGAGCCAATAAGATTAACCTGCGAATTGAAAACAATTGAATAAATCGATGGGAGAAATTATCAAGGTTTCGGAATCCACTTTGTAGAACCCACAATAATATTTTGTACAGATACCAATTTTCTTCTCGTTAATTACATACCAGGCTAGTAATCAAACACGCTAGTATGGAAGATTGAACATTAAAACCCTTTTTAAAACAACCTAATATATTATTCCACTTCACTTGAAGGATCAAAAATAAATTAACCTAAGTATCCGAAAAATCGAAAAAACATAAATTATCCAATTTTGATTTAATACTTTACAAAACCAAGTTGATAATTGGTAGAAAATTATCCCAAACTATATGTAAGATCATCACATGTGTCCGAGGTTTCATCCCTAACAATTATTAGAAGCTAGAATAATTAAAACATTAATACCACTTTCGAGAAGAAAAATAAATACCCATCTACTACCATTGTATCATCCACAAAGCTTCATCCTCAACCCTAGTTGAGGGTTTAGTTACACATATTTGAAGAAATAAAATAAATAATTAAATAACATTTCATTGATCAAATTAGTGTACTTACAAAAATTTAACCCAAGATACACCTCAATACCCCACCGCACACAACGACAGTCTCCCTTCTCTCTCTTCTCCGATTTTTCTCTCCTCCCGGTCCAGGCAACAACTCCTCTTTCTCTTTGTGTTAAAACTGTATGGTATTAGCAGCCAAACCCCCCTCTCTATCTCTTGTAGCCTTCTCCTTATTTATAACCTTACGGATGACACCACCACATTCAATCCCCCAAAGTTCTGACTTCTAATTAGTGTAAAAAACGTCTTATTGGAGTTGATTTGATTGGTCAAATTAATTATAGCAAGAGGTAATTCAATTTGCAAGGCTTTTCAGAATAGTTGTTAGATAAGAATTATATAAGGTGGGCCCGCCTAATGTTATCTATGATAAAGAGATGGATAGGTTATTTGGGCAGGATCGTAGAGTACCAAAATTAGTTTCTACTTTCTATTTTTCATTCTATGGGGCTACTAATATTAAATTAATAAATAATTGGTGGGGTCCACTTACTTGAATTGCTAAATTAACGGTTTGGCACATCAAAATTGATATACACCAAACCGTCCTTTATAACCCATCAGTGGAAATACAAAAATTCATAACAGTGAAAGCTAGGGTGATGACATGGGGTCCACTTTAAGAGAATTCTTATTAGAAACTGAATTAAGTATCTGATGACATCAGCATGATGTCATTAATTCTATTAGTAATCAGCAGACTCTTTGACTGGTTGACCCGAGTTGCACTTGTGTGACAGGTGGGTGCCTTTAGCAATTTTGATGATTTTAACCATATTCGCTCTTTAAATATCCTGCTCCGACCAGTCCATACCACGACAACTGTGGATATTGTAACTTGCCAATTTTAGCGCCTTTTGCCCACTCCACTCACATTTCCTACACACAACCCAAATACACTTAATTAATTTAAATTAAATTAAACAAGAGACTAATTAATATAAATTTATGGGTACTACATGTGCAATATATGTGCTTATCAAATACCCCCAAACTTATATTTTGCTAGTCCTCGAGCAAAACTAAACCTAAACTAAGTAAACTTAATGAAAACAGTAGATCCTAACTCACTTTCGCAGGAATCGCGATTGCACTTAGCACGTGCAACAAGCCGTTAAACCCCTAGGTTACCCCTAGTGGACGAGTGTTGTCTCGTGAGGGTTTGCAGTTAATCTACCCACAAAATTATAAGTTCACAAAATGAAATAGGGTCCAAAGTATTGTTTTAGAAAAAATTATACAATAAATCAGAAACATATGCAATTAGCAACATAATTTTTAATAAACTAATAAAAATGAATTAGAGTTTAGGACATTATCCGGACACTAAAAACCTTCCACAAATACTCAAGTTCAAGAGTGTGTAAGTAAATAGCCAACAAGAGTGCAACTTTAGTTCTGATAAAGTCACAGCTTTGATCACCTTCCTAATACATTTCTCCTCGACTTCAGCCTCACGGTTATACCCTCAAAAATAAAACGCTCGAAATTGTTTCACTTTTATATGTGAGTATGAATAAAGCACAAAACAAATGACTCACATATATTTTAAAGAAAAACGAATTAATTTGAAAGGACTGATCTGATAGAAAAGAATATCAACCACTACACTGAGGATGGGGAAGCTCACTCAACTTCTCACCTGATCAACTATCTAACCTCTCTTTTTCTAGTATCCAATAGGTTCCTGTAATGGGTAAAATGGAATTGATGTAGGATATGAATGTAGATGGGTGAAAAGTTTCTGAGAAAATAGGGGCCTTGAATCTTTAAGTCGGACACTTCTTGAATTGTACATCTTCACTTTTTCTTCAATTGTTCTTCTTTGACTTGAATTTCGACTTTTTTTTTCTTTTTCTTTACATTTTTTTTTCATTCATTTTTTTGTATTCTTTTTTTTTGTTTTTTGTAGAAGAAAAATACCACTTCTTGCATATGGAACTTGATCTTGATATAGCTCAAATGAAGACATATACCGAATAAACACATAATGTCCTTCTTATTTTCTTTCCTCGATCATCCCTATTCACTTCTCAGAAACAATGAATGGAAAATTGTTATGATGTAGAGGTGATCGGGTGAAGGCTAGAAACATTGCAAACGGAATGATAATAGACTTTTAGATGGCAGTGAAGGGGAAACATAATTTACCTATTATCAACTACTAAGTCAAGAAAGGTATGTCATGTATCATCTCAGACTACAAGATGAGGTTTTTGCAATCCTAATGTCACCCTCAGTGGTTGAGAAATAATTATAGCACTCATAAGTTCAAAGAAAGTGCCAGAAAATAACTGTGAGATTGAGTAGCTCTTCATTCTACTCAGAATTAGCGCAGAAGAGATCTCTCAACGGACAATGAAAGGCCAACAAACTCACACTAGGTAAATAAGTCTCCACTAATGATTATTCGGGATCTCTCAATTTGGCTCTTTCTTCACTTGGGTTACACTAATGTGGCTATATGAAAGAATTTCTCTAAGTCTCAATATTTTTGAAAAACTTTTAGTAATGGGATAGTATAATAAACTAAAAGTCAAAATTTATTAGCAAATTAAAAATCAATCTGTTAAAATCGCAAAGATTCTAATTCTAATTCACATTTAAATTTAATTACATCATCAACTTAAACCCTATTCAATTTTGAAACTCATGCACACAAAAAATTAATTTTTCTCCCTTACCCCCAAACTTAAATCAAACATTGTCCTCAATGTTCCTAAATACAAATCTAAGAAATAATATGAGCATAAAAGATATGATGAAATAAAAATTGGTATAAGGAAAGAGATTACCATAAAGTGAATCATTGCCCAAAAAATAGCATGGGTTGCCTCCCAGCAAGCGCTAAGTTTAACGTCTTCAGCCAGACAGACGAAGAAGGTTAATCCTGGTAGACAGGATCTTCCAGAAGAGTTTCCTCCACTTCTGGGGGAAGTAACTCTAAAAACGGTTTAAGACGTTGACCATTAACTTTAAAAATATTACCGTTTTCAGTATTCTTGACATCGACAGCTCTATGTGGATATATATGATGAATTTCAAAGGGACCAGTCCATCTAGAACGTAACTTACCAGAAAATAAATGCAACCTAGAATTATACAAAAGGACTTTCTGACCAATTTTAAAAGATTTACGATTAATATTTTTATCATGAAACACTTTCATTCGGTCCTTATAAGTTTTAGTACTGTGGTATGCATCATTCCTAATTTCCTCCAACTCATTGAGTTGAAGTTTCCTGTGTGAACCAACTTTATCTAGGTTGAAATTGAACGTTTTGATTGCCCAATATGCTCTATGTTCCAATTCCACAGGCAAGTGGAAGGCTTTGCCAAAGACAAGCCGGTAAGGTGACATCCCAATTGGCATTTTGAAAGCAGTACGGTATGCCCAAAGCGCATCATTTAGTCGAAGTGACCAATCTTTGCGGTTCGGATTAACTGTTTTTTCTAAAATTTATTTTATTTGCCGATTAGAGACTTCAACTTGGCCACTAGTCTGTGGGTGATATGGGGTAGCAACTTTGTGAATAATCGAATACTTTTTAACCAATAATTCAAATGCACGATTATAAAAGTGCTTACCCCCATCACTGATAATGGCTCGAGGGGTTCCAAAACGAGAGAATATATTATCTTTTAAAAATTGGACTACAACCTTGTGATCATTATTTTTACAAGCTACCGCCTCGACCCATTTAGAAACATAGTCAACCGCTACAAGAATATATAAATTGCCAAAAGAATTAGGAAATGGACCCATAAAATCAATACCCCAGACATCAAAGATCTCAATTATTAAGATAGGGTTAAGAGGCATCATGTTCCTACGAGTAATACTCCCTAATTTCTGACAACGTTCACACGCCTTACAAAACATATGGGAATCACGAAAAATTGTGGGCCAATAAAAACCACACTGCAAAATCTTTGCAGCGATCTTTTTTGAACTAAAATGACCCCCACTTGCATGATCATGACAAAAAGAGATGACACTAAGATGCTCACTATCAGGGACACATCTCCTAATGATTTGATCAGAACAATACTTAAACAAGTAAGGATCATCCTAGAAAAAGTAACGTACCTCGGTTAAAAATTTAGACTTATCTTGTTTAGTCCGATGTGATGGCATTTCGCCAGTAACAAGATAGTTTACAATATCAGCAAACCAAGGTAATTGGGAAGTAGTAAAGAGTTGTTCATCAGGGAATGTCTCGACAATAGGTGAGGACTCAGATGAAGTAGTAAAGAGTTGTTCATCAGGGAAAATGCTACCACATTTTCGGAACCTTTCTTGTCCCGAATTTCAATATTAAACTCTTGTAGCAATAATATCCAACGAATCAACCGCGGCTTAGCATCCTTCTTTGCAATAAGGTACTTAAGTGCAGCATGATCAGAGTGGATGATGACTTTGGATCCTAACAGATAAGACCTAAACTTGTCTAAGGCAAACACAACTGCTAAAAGCTCCTTCTCAGTGGTGGAATAATTCAATTGTGCATCGTTTAGTGTCCTACTTGCATAATAAATTACATAGTGTAACTTATTTATGCGTTGCCCTAGAACTGCTCCAACTGCATAGTCAGATGCATCACACATAATATCAAAGGGCTCACTCCACTCAGGGCGCTGAATAATAGGGGCTGAGGTCAACAACAGCTTAAGCTTCTCAAAAGCTTTTGAACACTCATCATCAAAGACAAAAGCAGCATCTTTAGCAAGTAAATTACAAAGTGGTCTAGAAATTTTGCTAAAGTATTTAATGAATCGATGATAAAAACCAGCATGACCTAAGAAAAACCTAATTTCTTTCACTGTACGTGGCTCAGGAAGACTATAGATCAAGTCAATCTTAGCTTTATCTACCTCTATGCCCTTGTCAGAAATAACGTGCCCTAAGACAGTTCCCTTACGAACCATAAAATGACACTTCTCCCAATTCAAAACAAGATTTTTCTCCTCACAACGGATAAGAACTAATTTCAAATGCTGGAGACACTCGTCAAAAGAGGATCCAAATACTGAGAAATCATCCATGAATACTTCTTGGAAACGCTCTACCATGTCCGAAAAGATACTCATCATGCACTGCTGAAAAGTAGCGGGTGCATTACATAACCCAAAGGGCATGCGACGATAGGCAAATGTACCAAATGGACAAGTGAAAGTAGTCTTCTCTTGATCCTCTGGTGCAATAGGTATTTGGTTATAACCAGAATAACCATCAAGAAAACAATAATATGAATGACCGGTTAATCTCTCAAGCATTTGATCAATGAAAGGAAGAGGAAAGTGGTCTTTCCTCGTGACCGAATTTAACTTTCTGTAGTCGATACAAACTCTCCACCCGGTGGTCATACGAGTGGGGACTAATTCATTCTGGTCATTCTGGACTACAGTAATCCCTGATTTCTTAGGTACAACCTGAACGGGGCTGACCCAAGAACTATCTGAAATGGGGTATATGATACCCACATCTAATAACTTTAGGACTTCAGCTCTGACAACCTCTTTCATATTCGGATTAAGCCTACGTTGCATTTCTCGTGAAGTTTTGGCATTTTCTTCTAAATGGATACGATGCATGCATACTGAAGGACTTATACCCTTAATATCTGTTATGGTCCACCCTATGGCTAATTTGTGCTCCCTAAGGACATTAATTAGTTTGTCTTCTTGTTTCTTAGTTAACTCAGAAGCAATAATGACAGGAAGACTCTCATTTGGACCTAAATATGCATATTTCAACTCAGATGGTAATGGTTTTAAGTCCAATTTAGGTGGTGACTCAACAGAAGGGACATGTTTAGACTCAATAGGTGGTAGGGGTTCTACTCTGGCTTTCCAAGTTTCTGTGTCCATGAGAGGGGTAGAATCTAATAATGCATTGACCTCTTCAGTAACACTATCTATATCAAAATCACAACCAAAATGAGCTAAACATTCCTCTAATGGGTCCTTGTAACTTGACTGCAAGAATCTATCATGAACTAGACTCTCTATAAGGTTAACTTGAGAAACCTCATCAAAGTCTGGTGGTTTAGAGCTTATGTCAAAAACATTAAGCTCAACTGACATATTACCAAAAGAGATTTTCATAACACCATTCCTACAGTTAATCAGAGCATTTGAAGTCGCTAGAAACGGACGACCCAGGATAACAGGGATATGATTGTTGGGATTAGCTACAGGTTGGGTGTCTAAGACAATGAAGTCTACCGGAAAAAAGAATTTATCAACCTGAATGAGTACATCCTCAACAATACCACGAGGTATCTTAACAGAGCGATCTGCTAGCTGCAAAGTTACCTTCGTGGGTTTCAACTCTCCGAGACCAAGTTGCTCGTACACAGAATAAGGTAGCAGATTAACACTCGCACCTAAGTCAAGCAAAGCTTGCTCAATCTTATGATCACCTATGACACATGAAATAGTAGGACATCCAGGATCTTTGTACTTAGGTGGGGTACGGTGTTGCAGAATGGAGCTAACTTGTTCACAGAGGAAGGCTTTCTTATGCACATTCAACCCACGCTTGACTGTACATAAGTCCTTCAAGAATTTGGCATAAGAAGGGACCTGTTGAATCGCATCGAGAAATGGGATATTTATTTTTACTTGTTTAAACACTTCCATTATCTCATTATAATGATTACCCTTCTTAGGCTTTTGAAGCCTTTGTGGGAAAGGAGCAGTAGGGACAAAAGTCTTTGCAGGTGGTGCTACAGGTTGTACTGGGACATAACTAGGACTCTGACTCTCTAGATCAGCTGATGAAGTGATCCTATCCTGTTCTACACTTTTATGCGACTGACTCCCATCAATTTCCTCATCCTGACTAGGCATTTGGACTATATTGTCTACCTGTCTACCCGATCTAAGGGTTATGATGGCCTGTATTTGCTCACAAGAACTTAAGATGGAGGGATCTTTGACCTCAAATTGACCCTTTGGGTTAGGTACAGGTTGACTAAGGAATTTACATTTCTCACGCTCTCCTATAGCAGTTGCTAATTGACCCATTTGAGTTTTAGAATAGAGAGTTCTTGGCTATTAGTTAGGAGTGCCTGATTAGTGGTTTACATGAATTGCTGAAGGGTTTCCTCTAATGATGGCTTCCTATGATCTGGTGGGACATACGGAGGAGCTTGATGGGGAATAGAAGGATAATTTATGTGTGCCTGCACAGGGGGTTGCACTATTTGATTATTCTGAGTCTGCCCTTGACTCCAAGAGAAATTAGGATGGTGCCTCCAGTTAGGATTATATGTGTCAGAAAAAGGACTACCAAACGGTTTCTTATATGTGTTAAGAGCATTAGCTTGCTCAGCTATATACTCATTAAATGATGCAATAGAAGGACACGTTTGAGCTGTGTAAGAAGGACTCCCACATAATTGACACACTTTACTATTGGCATGAACAGAAGAACTCTCCCCTTTACTCATGGATAAAGCTTCCACTTTTCTAGTTAAACTAGCTATTTAGCACTCAGATCTACCTCCTCATTAACTTCATAAATTCCACCCCGTTTAGGTTGTGAAGACACTTGTTGAGCTACCTTGTCAATCTTACCTGAATATACCCATTGCTGTGAGGTTTCAGACAAAGACTCAAGAAATCTCCACAAAGCATCTTCATCCATGGACATGAAATCCACACTACTTCTAGACTCAATTAATTGACGGTTTTGTGGTGAAAGACCCTCAAAGAAGAATTGGATTAACTGTGATTTTCCAAAACCATGGTGTGGGCATTTTAGGATAAGATCCTTAAATCTCTCCCAACATGTGAAAAAATGTTCACCATCGTTTTGAGAAAATTGCATTATGAGTCGACGATAGTTGGTAGTTTTGTGCATAGGAAAGAATTTAATTAAAAATTTATTGCACAACTCATTCCAAGTAGTGATGGAATTGGGTTCCAAGGAGTACAACAAGGACTTGGCTTTGTCCTTCAAAGAGAAAGGAAACAGACGAAGACGAATTTGTTCCTCATTAACACTGTTATATTTGACGGTGGAACAAATATCTAAGAATTCCTTAACATGGAGGTATGGATCTTCAGAATCTAGACCATGAAAAAGA
>MVGT01000321.1:20933-39392 GCA_002174775.1 Macleaya cordata
ATGCAAGCATTTACTAAGACTTCATCAAAGCAAAGTGGAAGACCTAAGTCTACACCAAAAGAGCAAGTTACTACTTGCCTCAAATCACCAAGGAAGATGAAACCCAAGGAAGAAGAAGAAGCTCCTCTGCAACAGCTTGATTCTCTGAGATTTCTTCTTCACAAAACCTTGGTTCTCCTTCAAGTCTAACTCTCTCCCTTGCTCTCCCTCTCTCCCAGCAGATCAGCCCCTCTCTTCCTCTCTTCCTCTCTTCCAAATAGAAAGGAAAACAAGAGAAAGAGTGTTAAGTTAGGGTTAGTTATATTAGCCTAACCCTAAACTTAATAAAACTCTACAGGGTGCCCTCATCCAGAGTGGCTGCCCCTCAACATTAGTAACTAATAGAGATAGGGGTATTACAAAAAATAAATACCCATCCACTATCATTGTATCATCCACAAAGCTTCATCCTCAACCCTAATTTAGGATTTAGTTACACATATTTGAAGAAATAAAATAAATAATTAAATAATATTTCATTGATCAAATTAGTGTACTTACAAAAATTTAACCCAAGATACACCTCAATACCCCACCGCACACAACGGCAGTCTCCCTTCTCTCTCTTCTCCGATTTTTCTCTCCTCCCGGTCCAGGCAACAACTCCTCTTTCTCTTTGTGTTAAAACTGCATGGTATTAGCAGCCAAACCCCCCTCTCTATCTCTTGTAGCCTTCTCCTTATTTATAACCTTACGGATGACACCACCACATTCAATCCCCCAAAGTTCTGACTTCTAATTAGTGTAAAAAACGTCTTATTGGAGTTGATTTGATTGGTCAAATTAATTATAGCAAAAGGTAATTCAATTTGCAAGGCTTTTCAGAATAGTAGTTAGATAAGAATTATATAAGGTGGGCCCGCCTAAGGTTATCTATGATAAAGAGATGGATAGGTTATTTGGGCAGGATCGTAGAGTACCAAAATTGGTTTCTACTTTCTATTTTTCATTCTATGGGGCTACTAATATTAAATTAGATAAATAATTGGTGGGGTCCACTTACTTGAATTGCTAAATTAACGGTTTGGCACATCAAAATTGATATACACCAAACCGTCCTTTATAACCCATCAGTGGAAATACAAAAATTCATAAAAGTGAAAGCTAGGGTGATGACGTGGGGTCCACTTTAAGAGAATTCTTATTAGAAACTGAATTAAGTATCTGATGACATCAACATGATGTCATTAATTCTATTAGTAATCAGCAGACTCTTTGACTGGTTGACCCGAGTTGCACGTGTGTGACAGGTGGGTGCCTTTAGCAATTTTGATGATTTTAACCATATTCGCTCTTTAAATATCCTGCTCCGACCAGTCCATACCACGACAACTGTGGATATTGTAACTTGCCAATTTTAGCGCCTTTTGCCCACTCCACTCACATTTCCTACACACAACCCAAATACACTTAATTAATTTAAATTAAATTAAACAAGAGACTAATTAATATAAATTTATGGGTACTACATGTGCAATATATGTGCTTATCAGCTGCTACAGTAGAAGCCGTCGGCTACTGTAGCAGCAGCCCATGTGCTAATAAAAAATATTTTTCTTTTTAATTAATTAATTAAATTTTTTTAGAGATAACTCTCTTAAAGTACATTATGAGTTTCAATGCATATTACCATGCATATGAGAAATTTATTTTTTAAATCAATATTCACCCAAATGGGCATACTTTTATACTAACTTAATTATGTTGGTTAAGTGTGAAATATTCACACTATGGAATTTCTTGGGGTATTACACTTCAGATAAAAGAGCTTTTTAGGTTACTCTAATGGAAGATTTGATGGGGAGAGAACCCCCAAGTTGAAGTCGAAATCGCACAAAGCTATTACTTTAATAGTGGTTATGTCGTTAGAGATAGATAATAACCTCATTAGAGTTAGAGCTCAAGTTCAAGCTTTAATCGCACAAAGATGTGCTTCAATAGAGGTTTTTGGCGATCGGAGCAGACGGCGAAGAGATCGGACATATGGAGAAGATATCGGACATTGTGAAGAAGAGACAAAGGTTTAGTCTGTTTAGAGAAAAAACCAGAGTCTCTTATCGGGACTCTGGTTTATATAGAAGGCTAAATAGGTATGTAAAAAATGGTTAGGGTTAGTTTTCTTGTGCATCTGTTGGGCCGAACTATTCGGCTGAACCACGACATAAATCAATCTACTATGTTGTGTTTCCCATAAAATAACTTCCGAGTCAACTCATTGACTCATTTAGTTTTCAGAATATGAGTCTACCGCCCTTGGATGGTTTTAAAAAGGAGCTCTGCTATTGGGACCGGCCCATTCATTTGTCTAGCTTGACAGATTGATGTTGTGCTCATGCTCAATCTGTCAAGCTAGATAAATGAATGGGCCGGTCACAACATCATTTCCGATCCCAACAACATTTTCTTTTAAAAAGTATGTATATGACAGCCTTTTTTTGTGCGCTCAATCCATAGAGCTCAAGATTCTGCATGCTCACCTAATATGAAGTAAAAAAATGGAAAAGATAAAAAAATCCTAATATAGATTAAAAAGGCGGAAAAACGTTGTTATTTTGGACAGGTGCCGGAGAAAGAAAAATTAACTTTTAAATTAGTTTTACACAATATAAAGCTGCAAATCCTCCTTTACTAATAGTTTTATTGAGAGGACAAGCACTTTTTATTTTGTAAGTCTAATCCCTACTTTTTTGTGTTATGTAAGCAAAGGAATTAGTTCCTTCTTTTATTTTAAAATTGTAAAATTTTAGTACCTAAACTACCCTTCCTTTGCTATAACTTTTAATCTACAATTTAGATTTTTGTCAAATTTATATTTTTGGAAATCATTTTTTAAGACCTTTAAAATGAGATCAGACAATAATACTAAATTCAAAAAACTAATTCTTCGTAATTAGACTATGGAAACCTCTAATGCTTGCGATAATGCAAATTATAACTTACATATGCAAGTTATACTTTGCATAGTCTATTTTCATGCATTCGCTTCGTGAATGGGTTTTTATTTTGAAAATTAACTATATGCAAATCATAGGTTGCATACAATCTGGGTTTTTTAGCTTCGTGAATGGTTTTTTTTTAAAATAACTATATGCAAATTATAGTCTGCATACAACCTGGGTTTTATAGTTTTATAATTTTATTTTTTGTTTTTATTTTTTTAAATTAAATATATACAAATTAAAATTTGTAGTATGTAAATTATAGTTTGAATACAATTTGGGTTTTATTGCTTCGTGAATGGATTTTTTTTTTAAATTTGCAGTATACAAATTATAGTTTGCATACAATTTAGGTTTTTATAGCTTCGTAAATGAGTTTTATTTTAGAATTTGGTATTCATGTCTGATCTTGTTGTAAAGGTCTTGAAAAAGTGCTTTCCAACGGTATAAATTTTGTTCAAATCCGATTTATATTTTGAAAGTTATGGTCATTTTTATGTTAAAATTCATTAAATGTGTTTTTCTAACGTGCACCGCTGTTATTAAGCAAAGGGTTTTTTTTATCTTTTTGCATCGTACTAATGTGCACCGATGACTGTCTGTGCATAAAAAAAAAGTCTGTCTTCCCCGTCATTTTTTTCCTATACAAGGGTATGTCACTCATACTCCATTAGTTTTAACGTTTAAATAGCCATAACTTTTGAAATATAAATCCGATTTTAACAAAATTTATATGGTTGTAAAGCATTTTTTATGATCTTTAAAATAAGCGCAGGCATGATTACCAAATTTGAAGTAAAAAAACCATACACAAAGTGATGCAAACCTAAATTTGCATATGTTAGTATGCAAAATAATTAAAATTTGCATACAACAATTAAATTTGCAAAATATAGGTTCCTACATTTGAATTTGTTTATCATGAACTTCAATACTTTACTGAATATCAAACATGCAAATTTGAAATGCATATAAACTATGCAAATAACCTAATACAACTTATATACTCAGAATTATACAAAATAAGTAAGCACATATGGGCTTCTACATTTAATTTGGTTACCATGAATGTCAATACTTCACTGAACATCATCAAAATAAATTTATTTAAAATGCAACTAGGATTTCAAAACTGCATATGCTCAAAACTATGCAAAAAGGACCACGCAACTTACAACTTGCATATTTACATAGGTTTTTAACTATACAAATGGAGGTTAAAACCCCACATGCACACTTTAGTGAAGATCAAAATATGCGTACCTGAAATGCAAATATGATTTAAAAGGTGCGATGCTCAAAACTATGCAAATTACACCTGGGTTTTTTATTTTGCACAATTTGGTTTGCATACCTGAGTACGTAATAATTTTTTTTTTTAGAATTTGGTATTGTTGTTTGGTCTCATTTTGAATATCGTAAAAAATGCATTCCAAAAATATAAATTTTTTCAAAATCCAGTTTGTAAATAAACATTTATTGCATTTTAAAATTTACAAACACTATTTTTATCCCTCCTCCACCTCAATTTTCTTTTCAGAATCAAAATAGGCAGTCTAGCTGACGGAGGGGTAATTGTGGCATTTCTAGTTTTAAAAAATTCACATGTATGACAAATTTAAAAACTATTTTAATCGGGAGCACAGCATGTGTTTGACGAAAATAAAAGAGTACCCTAGGTGTATTTTTCTGTGCCTGTGTTTTCCATACAATCATCCATGATGAGAATATGAAGTTTAGCCTTTGATACAATATTCATGTGGCCTAACATAAATTTAAGGCTTGGACCATTATACCAAACAAGTCTTAATAGCCCGTATTACATACGGGGCCTAGGGGCAGTCATTTCTTAAAATTATATTTATTAATATGATTTGATTAGTATGATTTATAATATTTCTAATATTAATTATTATTAGTAATTTAGAAATAGAGAAAAAGAATCACATGAAAGACAGAAAATAAAAAACTGCTAAAATTTTAATATCTCACATTTATAAGAATGGTGATATTAATTTCTACCCTTGTATATAAGATTTGTAATATTTAATGTGTTAGGTCCATAAGTTCCCTGATAGGATTTGTCAATTTGCGTGTCAAATCGAACTCAATATGCTCAATGAGAGTTAGCAAGATATCTCTACATTTCTAATCCTTGAAGACTTAAAGCGAATGAAAGAAGACTTATGCAAAGCTCAACTCACCACTATTAGAAGATATCTTAAGATGGGAGAAGCTTTGACAAAGAGAGAGAGATATCTCTACTCTCATTAATTGCTTTAAACATTCTTTAAGGTTTATGTTTAATGTTTTATAAGATTCCTTGATTTGTTTTGTGAGTATGTGCAGGAAACAGGTTGTTTAAGATAATCCATGTTTTAAGTCCTATTGAGTCATGTGTAAGAAAATACGAGTTGTAATGGAGAAGGTTCTTTTTATTATTTTCTTATGTACGGCTTTGTCATGAAAATGACAAAAGGGGAGATTGTTAGGTCCATGAGTTCACTCATGTCATATTTGCTGAATTTTTTGTCAAAGTTAACTCAAGAACGTCAATGTAATTTGAGTTACAGTTAGTGAGTCGTTGTTCGGTTCGTTGCAAAGAAAAGACACCAAGAAGCTCAACTCACCACCGGAACTCATCTTAGGATAGTAAGTGACTTAGAAACTAAATACCATAGGTGGTTAGTTCATATTGGATAATATGAGTAAGTACGAAATGTTAAAAGATGTCAAAACTCCTTAAAATTAGTGTTTGGACCAATGCTATCAGAAACCATGCTTTTAAGAGAAACTGTGACTTTTTATACTGTGACCAAAAGTTAGTTTCGAAACCAAAATGTTGGTTTCGAAACCAAAGCTGAAAAATACTGACAGATAGTTTTTGGTTTCGAAACTAACATGTTGGTTTCGAAACTAAAGTTGAAAAATGATGTCAGATGGTTTTTAGTTTCGAAACCAACAAGTCAGTTTCGAAACCACCGACCAGATCTACGATTCTAGGCTATATTTTTTAGCTAGAAAGTTATCTATTTGAGGTGTTTTCACCCTTACTTGCATTTGGAAAGATCTTATGAGCATGGAAAATATTTTTAAGTGGGTGAGGGTGTCATAAACTAGATCTAAGAACATCACTGATTGTTAATGGTGTGTTCTAGATCTAGATCTAGAAATGCAATCATGATACTTAGTGCATTTCAGATCTAGATCTGGAAATCACCATTATAAATAGAGTTGATTCATTCATGTTCAAATCAACCATTTACCCTAGCTCCTAACAAGTTATTAGAGAGTATAACTCATATTCTTAATTTTTAAACTTGTTGAAAATAACTAAATCCTTCCCATCTTAGTCAAAATCTTAGTTTAGGTTTTCCGGTGGATTTTTGGTGGTTGAGCTTGAAGATTCAAGTTCGTGGTGAAATACTCGTGGAGTTGAGTATTGGTTCAATGTGCGGGACTTATGGAGTTCAAGTCGGAGACGCATTATTTTGTAAGAGGCATTGGTTCGTGGATTCGGATTATATGCGCAGCTCATTCATGTTGGCTTAGTGGACTCCAAGTTGTATGCGTGGGAATTGATGATCAACTAAGAGACAAATTCATGAAATTCGAATTTGTGGAAGAACTGTGCACTGTAGCTGATCAGAGCGTCGAGGGAGTCGTAAATCTTGTCCATCGAGTGGTAAATCGGGTTGTAATTTTTCAATAACTCTTAATAGATTTTTGCTGGACTAGGTCCCAGGGGTTTTTCTAGTTTGGGTTTTCCTCGTTAACAAAATCTCTTTTGCCTATTTCCATACTTGTTGTGAGATTAAAATATTTGATTCTTATTCTTAATTCCGCATATTAAGAATCGAATAAGTCAATATTCTTGTTAGAGATTTTTGTTCTACTGTTTATCACCTCAGTAATTTCTATTAAGTAATTGTGTGATCCTTAACCATAGTCACATAGACATACGGTTAATTCATTAACCATAGGGTGTATATTGACTTTCATAATGATAATGTTATTATATCGTTACTTTAGTAACGAATGTTAGTAATGAGAGCGGATCCGGTGACATCGTTATATTGCCATCATCACTACCATGGCATGTGGGGCCTCCATAAAGATGAACTAATAAGGGCTAGTTTTTTTTAAGATGTTCTCATCAGTATATAGATCATTCTCACAAAAAATCAACTAATTCTAAAACTTTTAATACCATCATCCATTAATGCAACTTAACGGTAAAAAAGAATGATTCAATCACTGTTGAATTTTAAAAAATAGATCTCAAGATTTCAGTTTTAGAATGAGCCCTCACCATGTAGATCATCCTCACAGAAAATCAGCCATTGGTTTACCTTCATGTGGGCCCCATAAGCTATTGTAACTCAAAAATGTTACTGTGATGGTAATATAACGATGTCACCAGAACCTCTCTTGTTAGTAATAGCTATATTAACATCTTGTCTTTCCAAAAAAATAAAATAAAAAATAATAGCGATCTCAATTGATTTGTATACTGAGTATACAATTGTGACAACAATAATTCAAAAACAATTTAAGAATTGTTTGTGACTATCCTAATTATTACTGCAAGAATCCTTTATTTTATTTTTTAACTTTCCTTTTCGACTAATGAGTCATCAAATACTCTATACGTTTTTTTTCGTTCTCCTTTCTTTTTCTACGGTTCTACTTCTCTTCCTCCCTTCTTGAGTTTTCTTCTTTTTTTTTTTCTTCACGCCTCTCTTTGTAGCAACAACTCAAAGAAACAATGGTCATCTAAATCCAAAAGTTAATAAAAAAAAAGAAAGAAAATCAACTTTGAACATTTTAGGATGATATCAGAAGATGACTATGAAATAAATATTCTGCATTTCATACATAAGAATTTCACACGTTGCCAGCTTCTTGTCTAATTGGAGTCCAATCTCATCTATATGCCTTAGGGGTTCATTTTGTAAGGTATATATGGATAAAATATTGTACAATGGGGAAAATATATTTTACATTTTAGCTTAAAGGAGAAAATTGCAAGGTAAATTTATATGTCTCTAGATTAAATCTGGAGATTTATAGCTAGGTGGGGTGCAGGGTAGACGTTTGAGGTTGGGCGATGTGGGGGTAGGTCGTCTGGCACCAGGCTGTGTCTAAGAAATCAGCCCCATAATTTTTTTATTATTATAACAATATGTTGGGCAGTGTGGGGGTATGGTGCTTGGCACCAAGCGGTGAGCAGGCACCCCTCCCCACACTTTTTTAATTTTTTTTATTTTTTAGCCTATTTTAGGGATAGTTGGGACCCAATGGGTAGTTTGAAAAAAAAAATTTGGTAAATGCCAGTTGGTGTCCCTATAAACCGCCGGATACCCCTCGGCATTCAAAATTTATTTATTTTTTTAAAAAAACTGCCTGATGTATCCCTAATTCTATTGTTTCTTTTTTCTTTTTAAAAAAGCTTTTGTAAACCGTTGTGTAAAGGGTAAATTATGGCAGCTTACCACCATTATAAATGACCTTACGTAGAACTCTACAATGTAAACTAGTAACATATTAGGCCTCGTTTGGTAAAATTATGGCAGAATTGTTTTTAATAAAAAATTATTTATTCCAAAACCAATTTTGCCAGAATCATTTCTTGCATAAATTTTAACAAACAGTTTTTCTTTGAAACAAATTTGATTACTATGAAAATTATTTATGATCCAGGAATTGTTTGGTATAAGTTAACATGATGATTTAGACAAGTTAGAGACATGGGCATAGGAAATAAAATAAAAAAAATTTAAAAAAAGGAAGAAGATAACATCAGGTCATCTTTCAAAATCAAGTTGCAGAGAATGTTGAGAAACAAATTATGGAGAACCCATAAGCTAAAATTTATACCAAATTCACACAAAGATCCAATAATTATAATGAATAAATGATAACAAAACCCAAATAGCCGTAGAATCAAGTCGAAATAATTAAGTATAAGGGGTAAGTTTCTGATGATCCGACTTTCTGTTTTTCTGGTATTCTAATCTCCTTGCTGAATCTGTATTCTCCATAGTCCCTGGGTTTCTTCGGGCGACTCAGGTGTGGAGTCTCTGGATTCGAAAGATGGAGCGCCTGTTTGCTGAAATCAAATCGAAAAGATATGAGTTTTGAACTTATTGGTTAGATGATCCGGTTATGATGTACATTACGGAACGATCGAACGGGCATACTCATCGATTCCTGACCCCTTTGGAATGAGCTTACTGGATAATCAAAATTATGGATGACTTGACTCTTCAGAAAAATGAGGATGACGAACGTTTCTTCTGGAAAAAAACTTAAACCAAAGCTGATATTTTCCTTTACAATCGTCGGGATTAGAAGGGTCGTTTTTGCGCTCGAGTTGTTTGATCGTAATGGCTATGGTCATTCTCCTCTACACTTATCATTATTCCGACTGGAAAAAATTTGGAAGGATGGGAATGCTTTCTTGCTATTTTACGGCTAGCTATTCGAAGAGAAGTTGATTCTCAGGCAAAGAAACCTAAATCCTTCATAGTCACTAAATATTTTTGGCCGGTGTTGAGTAACCAAAGCGGATATTTTCATTTACAATCGTCGGAATTAGAAGGGTCATTTTATTGCGCTCGAGTGGTTCGATCGTAATGGCCATGGTCATTCTCCTCTACACTATCGTTATTCCGGCTGGAAAAAAATTTGGAAGGATGGGAATACTTTCTTGCTATTTTACGGCTAGCTATTCGAAGAGATGTTGATTCTCAGGCGAAGAAACCTAAATCCTTCACAGTCACGAAATATTTTTGGCCGGTGTTGAGTAACCATAGACAGACTGACTCCTCTGTTTCACGTAGCCCTATTGGAAGTACTGGGAGTGGTTTCAAAATATCTCACTCGGAGAATGGGGCAAGGGTCTCGTATGGAACTCAAGCTCGTAATCTGGGTTCTTAGCGTGAGGTAGTGGTCTGTGAGGTCAATCCTTTTTCGGCGGATTGGGACATAGTGGGTGACAGGATCTCGGCAATACTAAACCGGCGCTTCCCATTCAACTTAATAACTTTTCAAGTTGGTAGATGTATTATTTTCTTCCACTCGTAGAAGGACTCTATTCATATCCTAAAGCTGAAATCAATTGATTTTCTTGAAGGATCGATTAAATTTAGTCGATGGTGGCCTTCAGTGAATCGATTCAAAGGCATTCCTTTCCATTCCAATCTGGTAACTTGGATAAGATTAATGGGTGTGCCATTCCACTTTTGGAGTGAGAAAATGGCGACTACTCTGGCCAATCATTATGGCACAATCCTATAGGTGGATCAGGCATCATTAGATAATCCCCGAATGTCGGGGATAGTGGTCAAGATCAAATGCAAAGAGCGGATGGGCACTATTCCGAGAGTGCTAACGTTAGATGAGGAAGGATTATTATATCAGGTGGTGGTTGACACCATTTTTTATGATGAGATCAATAGGAGAAGAGAATCGGGGAGTGCTGCCTTTGACGAGCATAAGTCCACCCTACAAACGACCAACTTTGAAGTGGGCGGGAAATGAATTCAAATTCAAAATCTCGTGTCAAAATAAAAACATTAGGGTAGAACTGGCCAAGGACGATATTACGACAAATGGTATCGTGCACCAAAGTGGGAACAATCTTTCTTCTAATGGGAATAGAAATCCTTCTTGGGATCAATTTTTTCCTAGAATTGCTCGACGTGGTCCCCCAAGAAGAACAAAGTCAACCCTGGTCTAACCATAAGGCGATCCAATCTAACTTGGGATGAGTTAGCGCGGACTATCAAATGTAGGGATGGTTCAATTTGGTATTGGAGTCCCATTTCTTCTGAACCACTAAGCTCAGGCTCAGTGAGCTTTTTCGAAGTGGGCCAATCCTCTGGGTCGGTGCAAGAACTAAAAACTTCCATTCAGACCAATCCCAGCACATACTTCCTCACCAAAGGGATCAAGGTGGGATCATCACTTTCAGCTCAGTGTGGGAGACAAGAGTCAAAAATCTTTCACCTCCTAGACTCTCGACTCAAGCCATTCAAGAGCTCGAGACTAGAAATAAGTTCCTTCCGCTCGTTGAGTTAGTGCCGCCTATTAAAGAGGAAGCCTTAGGGTGCTCGCGGATATTATAGGAGTTTGTACTTGAATCTTCTACCTTGGGAATGCCTCTAGAGATCCAACATTTGGCGTGCCGAGAACCCTCTTCACCAACCAAGAGCCTATCAACGAAATCATTTTGGTATATTTTTAAGGATTATTTGCTAGAAGACAAGGAAGATGGGGCAACCACTATTGATACTACTATTACTCTCCAAGAGGAAATATAGTCTGCCCTTGACATTGAGAAACAAAAACTGATGGAAGCAGTCCTTGCATTTGGACATGTAATAGGGATGCCTCTTCGAGGAAAGGAGAAAATTTTAGAAGAAAAGATCTTGCTTTTTTTTTTCAAACCCCTAAGCATCATTCACCACAACCATCTCAAAAGGTGGTCAAAGAATGCAATTCAGAAGAGTTCCTAGAAGGCATCCAGCAACTATGGAGGTCGGCCGACTCGGTTAAGGATGACCAAAACATGTAAGTGGAAACTTCTGGGGGAGAAGCCATGTTAGCAAAACAGCAAAGGAGGTGGGAAGATTGGCTTGGTCTCTTAAGAAGACTGAACTAATGGGGTTTAGAGAGGATATGAGGCTCAAAGCCAAGGGCAAGATGTGTTCTCAATGAATTTAAACATCCTTTCATGGAATGTGCATAGGGCCGAGGATCCAAAGAAGAGGGCTGCAATTTGTGATGTCACTAATAGAAGCAAAGCAGACATTGCAATCCTTCAGGAGACTAAACTTCATGTCATCACTACAACTATTAGAAGAGATCTGTGGAACAAAATTTTAGTCGATTATTGCTATCTTTCGGCCAAAGGATCATCAGGAGGTATACTCTTAATGTGAAAAAGGGATCTCATGTCTCTAGAGGATAAGTTAGAAGGCTAGTGGAGCGTTTTAGGTCTGTTCAAAGCTAGAGTCGGTGACTCTCGATGGTTTATTTCAGGAGTTTATGCTCCAAATGACAAAAAACAAAGAAAAAGACTATGGAGAGAATTGGAATTTACTCAATCATTATGGGATTATCCAGGGGTCATGGGTGGTGATTACAATGTCATTAGGTTTGCAGAGGAAAAAAATAGGAAATTAAGATCTTCAAGGGCTATGGCTGACTTATCGAATTTCATAGTTGATAGTGAATTAATTAATCTTCTAATGTGTGGGGTGACTTATACTTGGTCAAATTTTCAAGACCTCCGACTTGTAGTCACTTAAATAGATTCCTTATAATAGGAAATGGGAGGAATCATTTCCTGACTCAATTCAGATGGCAAAGGAACGTCCTATTTTAGGTCACACTCCAATTCTTCTATCTTCGGTGGGAGCGCATACAGGCCCTCGACCTTTCCGCTTTGAACTGATGTGGTTAGAGCATGAGTCCTTAAGAGACAACATTTCAGAATATCTCTAGTAATCCAAGATATATCTTTTGGAAAAAATTGTACCTCTTGAAAGAGGATTTGAAGAAATAGAATGTTGAGACTTTTGGATGCACTGATAAGAAACTTAAGGAGTGTTAATCAGTCATCAAAGATCTGAATACCAAAGAGGTTGACGATTATTTGTCTTTGGAGCAAAGAATTCTCAAAGAAAGCACCAAAGGCAAATATGCTATTTGGGTAAAGCTAGAGAACTCAAGGCTTAAACAAAAAGTTAAGGACGTCTGGATTTAAGAAGGCGAACATAATTCTAAATTCTATCATTAATATATAAATTTTCACCGAAAATCTAATCTGATTACTTGCTTAAGTATAGATGGTGAGATCACAAAAGACTTGAAGATTGTGAATGATCACATCACATCTTTCTATTCTAATTTTTTCTCAGATCCAGAGAAGCACAAACTAATGTTCACGTACCTAGAGTTCGGATCCATCTCGGACTTGGAGAAAGAAATTCAGATTGGAGAAGTCTTATTATCCAAATGAGAAATGGATAATAACAAGTCTCCTGGCCTGGACGGATTCCCCATTGAGTTCTACAAAGCCTTTAATGGGTGAGGATTTCATAAAGGTAATCAGATTTTTTGAAGCTACGAGTTTCTTAGATTGGCACTTAAACATGCATTGATCCCGAAGAAAGAGTCAGTATAATTTTTGAAATACTTCAGACCTTTAAGCTAGGTAAATATAACAAATCGCATCATAACGAAGGTGCTGGCTAATTGCCTCAAAAAAGTCTTACCAAAGCTGATATCTGATACCCAAAGTGCATTATCCAGGAGGTAGATAAAGGATGGCATCTTGCTCACAAATGAATGCATAGATAGTAGATTGCGTGCAAGAGACCCAGGCTGGATCTTGAAACTCGATGTGGAGAAGGCTTACGATAAGGTCAGTTAGAATTTTTTGGAATGGCAAAAATGGGGTTTCGTGATTTATGGAGAAAGCAAATTAAGATAAGAAGACAACATCGGTTGTTCAAAGCATGGAGTTTGTATCTATCAGTGGGTAATGGTATTGTACTTCGTTTAATTCTTAGTGGACTGTTTGGCTGGATTAGGTCCTAGGGTTTTTTCCAGTTAGGTTTTCCTCGTTAACAAAAATCTCTCGTGTTAAATTCTTATTTTTCTAGAGATTGAAATATTCGATTCTAATTCTTAATTCCGCACATTAAGAATCGAATAAGTCAATACTATTCATAGAGATTTTCTGTTAGTGACTTCGTTTATTTCTCTAAAATTTTAATTAGGTGATAGTTTGATTCCTAACCTTTTCTACGAAGTAAAACGGTTAATTCGAATAACAGTAGGACAAATTTTAACTTTCTTCTCTAGTACTAACAAAATGGGAATTGGAATTACCATATCTAATTTGGCATGAGAATGCAAAGGAACTAGGGCCATCCCGAGTGAGAGTTTGAACCATAGTTAGCAAATTCGCAAATTACTCACGTATAATTTGTAAACTTTTACTTTTAGGCAGAAAATGAACTAAACGTGTGAATTATTCCAAAATTTGTGGGTGAATTTGATTTAATCGCGACTTTTATAAAATCCCTCCGTCGACGGGTCAAAATATCAGACCCAAATTGTGTCTTGTCGGACAAATAAAACCTAAACTGTTTTGTCTATTTATACTATCTTTGTCCTTTTCTAGCAAAATCGAAATTGTTATTTCCAAACCTTTTTATGTTCTATGTTTTTCCAAATACACTACCCTACGGGTCAAAAAATCAAACCCAAATTGTGTGTTGTCCCTTTTGTCTTAGACAAATTATACCTAAACTGTTTTGTCTTTTCATACTATCTTTGTCCTTTTCTAGCAAAATCAAAATTGTTATTTCCAAACCTTTTTATGTTCTTTTTTTTTCCAAATACACTATCCTAAATCGTGTTTTTAAAGTACTTTAATTCTCTACATCTCATTTCAAAGTTGTTAAGGCGAATTTTCAGATTTATGACCGAATTTATTACTCCTTTAAACGATTAATACATGAATATTTCTTATTCCGAATCATTGCTGAACTCCGAATTGCTAACTATGGTTTGAATAGAGAAGAAGCGTACGGTTTTGCAGCCTTAGGGCAAGTACTATGGTATCTTCCAAATTTTAGTACAATAAGTCTCAAATGGTAGTTAGAGAGAGGTGCAAGTACTAAGGTTGAGGCACTAAAATTTAGGGCAACCATAGACGGAGTAGAAAGTTACAAAGGGAGTAAAAGGCGACAAAGAGAGTGTTGTGGGGCGACAATCTCTTTGTCGTCCCCTTTTTTTTGGTTTTAAAAACTTTTTTTCGTTTTTAAAAGTTTATTGTTGTTGTATGAATATTTTGGTATGTTTCGAAAAACCAAGTCTGTGCGGCCCATTTGGATACGATTCAATAGCTGATAGTCGGTGTGATTGTTTTCCTAACCATGTAGATTATCATCAGATTCTAAAACTTCTAACCCCATCAAAAGTTTAACTCTTTTCCTCACCGTTCTTCTCAGGGTTAACTTTCAATCAACTTTCTATCAACTTTGGAAGGGGTTATAAATTTTATTGTGGAATTGCAACGCCTTGTACCCCAAATACAAGGGACATTACCATCAGTCTACAACGAGAAATCCGGCAGAGTCTCCCCTGTAAACTGGACCTTTCGTCACCTAATAGACACAGTGCATATAAAATTTTACGCAGCGGAAGCAAATTTAAACAAGGATATGCACTAAAAATTTGCCACCCATTTTTTTTTTTCAACTCAACTGAAATCCCAACGGTGTAGGACCAGGAGGAACCTGCAAATAACTGCGACATTCACATTTCACACTTAACATGGAATAGTTGTGATATGATATATAATTATGTTCGTTGTTTCCTGCCAAAATATATATATAGTGAGAAAGATAAAGTAAGGGTTGTTTCTTATAAAACAAGTAACCATAAGGCTCACAATCGAGCCATAAAACAGTAGCCAAAACACCTACAGTGAACGAAGAGAGGGAAACCTACGTTAAAACCTAAAACCAGGAGTCCCTCGCTAAGGACCTCGTCACAGCACCAACAAAGATCCTACCTCGATCCTCAACTGTCAACTGTAAAGCCACGAAAATAAATGGGTGAGAAACTCAGTAGGTAGATCAACCATCCTAATATCATCACATGCAGCGATAAATCCGATAACAACTCAAAAGCATTTATAAAAGCAATGCATATTACATAGACGATTTAAACATCAAGAAAACCTGCATATACATATACGAACAATAGTAGTGTACTTCTACTAGTATAGCCAAGGAACACGACCGGGTTACCCCAGTTAGAATTATTTCGAGATCACTCCCAGGTACAACGATTTGACGACTGCAGACTAGACAAGGGCCCCCAACTAATCCAGAGAAGGTTCCCCGACAACCTTCCCCCGCGTCTAACACCCATCGGGCAGGCATGCGAACCTAAGCTAAACTAGTTACTCAACACCACCAACAAACATGGTTTACCAAGAAATAATCGTGACTTCCCAGACTTCCCTAGATGTACCTGTCTCCCTGACGTCCCATTCCACCAAGAAGAAAAAAATACCTAGCAAAGTCTCAGATGGTGTACCACATCTGGATAAGCATGGTCCACCATCCTTGTAGTAAGTCCTCAACTTTTCACAAGTTCACCTTAGTGATAATATATAGTAGTTATATATAGGTTGTGTGACTTTTAAGTTAAAGTTCGAAAACTATTTTGGAAGAATCCTCTTGAAAACCGAAGTCCCTTTTTTTGTAGAAATCCCCTTTTCGAAATTTTCTCTCTTTTGAAAATCTACATACAACAAGTGAAACTGGTCCTAAGGATGAGGGACCATGGCCANCTAGATGTACCTGTCTCCCTGACGTCCCATTCCGCCCTGAAGACAAAAATACCTAGCAAAGTCTCAGATGGTGTACCACATCCGGATAAGCATGGTCCACCATCCTTGTAGTAAGTCCTCAACTTTTCACAAGTTCACCTTAGTGATAATATATAGTAGTTATATATAGGTTGTGTGTCTTTTAAGTTAAAGTTCGAAAACTATTTTGGAAGAATCCTCTTGAAAACCGAAGTCCCTTTTTTTGTAGAAATCCCCTTTTCGAAATTTTCTCTCTTTTGAAAATCTACATACAACAAGTGAAACTGGTCCTAAGGATGAGGGACCATGGCCAACCAACTCACCCACCCTCATAAGGGTGAGGATCCTTGGCAAGCCAAACACACTCACCCATAGGGTGCCGGACCATGGCAAGCCAACTCACCCACCCTCGTAAGGGTGAGGATCCCTGGCAGGCCAACCCACGCACCCAAGCCTGCGGGACCTGGCAAACCAACTCACCCACCCCCGTAAGGGTGAGGATCCCTGGCGGCCAACACACACCGATCACTCGGGCGAGAATCCGAGTGGAAGTAACATAGGCACCAGTCCACCTAAGGTATACACGGTTCCCCATGTCGTCGTGAACCCTATCAAGCCCGGTAGTGAGACGCCACTACCGTCTTTAGGCGGTCACGGGAGAAATCCCTTTTGTCACATTTTCAAAGTTAGGTTTTCACATCGAGAAAACACTCGATAAAATAGACTTTTGTCTCTTCCAAAGGTTTTCAATACATTAAACATGGTTTTCCAAACATAACCATCCTTTCATTGACATAAATCATAATAGAAAAATTGAAGTCACATAGTTCACAATTCCATGAGAAACATTTCATAAGACATGCATTGTTTCCATATTAAAAATTAGTTTCTCAATACTTTCTTCACATCATAAGTTCGTTGTTAACCGTGAGTTTCATGCCATGTTTGCATACAAAGATACATATATAACAGTTCGAGACATGCATTGAAAGGGTTGGGTGCTATTAAGATGAATTGACCACCTACCTCTAGCGGTACAGGAACTGATCCTCCTCACCCAGAGAGTCAGCCGCACCCAGCTCACCAGCTGGACAAGAAACAAAAGACACAATTAGGTTCTAGTACTTAGAACCAAAAGTCGAATAGAAAAATGAGGAACAATAAGAATTTAAAATCAAGAAAACATCAACGACTTAGCGTACTTCTCTAAGCCTCACAAGTTAGTAAGATCAGTGCTACCTCTACTTCAAACGTCTCTAATCAACCATTTTTTTTATCAAGAGACAAGTCGAGACTATCACCTAAGGTCCCAAATGAGGTGAACTTTATACATCTCTCCAATATAGCTCAAAATCCTCAAAACATTCCAAAAATAATTAAATCAGTCCGTAAAACCCTTCATCAACTTAGGACTCAACATCAACCACTATTATGTGAATTTTCTTTGTGTTTTCCAACATACATTAACTCCAAAAGAGGTGAGCTCCAACTTGTACAGTCATTAACATCCAAGTCTTACAAAATATCATCACTAAGAATATGAGTTTCTTTTCTATAATCTCCATTGTTAAACCTCATTATAGACATGAAATAGAGAAAAAGGTCCACAGCTTATTAATAGCTTGACACCACTTGCAAACATACAATCTATCATGTTCCAACAAAATGCAAGTAAGGTAAGTCTCACCCATTGAACTCATTCATCTTTGTACATCATCATCATTTTTTTTTGTTCAAGAGTAATCATACCTCATTTTTATAAGAACCATGATTTATCATAATCTTATGAATCCCCAAATAATATAGGTTTCACCATCAAGCTTATTTACCTTGAACATCAACTATATTTTTTTTTATCACCATTTACAAGCTATACAAAGAAAAATCACCAAAATCTCATCAAAATTAAATCTCCACTTGCATGCATAAAAAATGGGGGTAATTAGATTATAAAACCCATATATTCACCTAAAATCTTCAACCTATCCATTTAACAAATTTCTAGGGCATAACAAAATTTCATTTTCTTCAAAAACCCCAATTTACATCACAAAAATTTCAAGATCCACAATATTTAGG
>MVGT01000319.1:7844-32653 GCA_002174775.1 Macleaya cordata
ATCATCGGGAACATCAAGGGAAATGGGTTTTCCCTTCATTCTATAAGAGCTAGGACTTTTACTTAGAAGTTGCTCTTGCTTAGTGGAGGCCTCATGCTTAGCAATAGCATCACAAAGCCACTCAAAGTTGCGACATTTGTCACACGAAAGAAACTTTTTCCCGGGGTTTTCGTGTGTATGTGAGGTTGAAATATGCCTCCAACCTGAGCAACCTGGCTTTTTACATGGGTAGCCTTCCCATGGACAGTCCTTGGCTGTGTGGTCATCATCCCCACATAAGTGACACTTAAGTGATGTAGAACTGTTACCCTTCATCGCATCATCTAACCATTGAAACCCTTCACAGTCTGGGAATTGGCATTTTAAAAACTTTTTTCCCTTACTTATGTTATTCTCGCAGGAAAGCAGCATACAAAGCCCAATGCATCCTTTCATCATGCACTTGGAGTACATCCAAGGGCATGAGATCGCTGTGTGTGAAGGATGTTCACACAACTGACATACCTGCAAAATGAAATTATTTTGATTTTAGGTCCTGCTGTAAATCTAATATTAGTGTTTGGGTCCTGTTAATGGCGGAACCAACAATTGTGTTATTAAATGCTTACCTCGAAGTCCCAGTTGAAGCTGGTGCTGCTAGAACCTCATTTTTTAGCCATTTTACTGCTATGTTGTAGCGGTGAGAGCTTAGAGAAGATGAAGTTACTCTAAGAAGAAGAAGAAATGGTGAGATATGATGCAAAAAATGGTTGTTTATGTGTTTTTATAGGGATGGGTCCCAACAGCTATGGGAAAGGCCCAACAGCTATGTTCCAACGGCACTTTATATCACAGCCGTTGGATCATAGTGATGTCTTGATCGTTGGATGTAGTTTTAAGCAAAGTCACGTGAATTTGAGAGCATGCTAACAAGACACGTGATAACGACCAACAAACACCGTTAAGTAATTCATTTTTTTATTTTATTTATTTATTTCTCATTTTTTGGACGGTCAACTGGGTCAACCGTCAATCCAGGACCTAGACTCAAAGTTGGACACACTCAGGACCCAAACCCTAACATTGGTCATAATATGGGACCCTTAGACTAATTAACCCTAAATTTTTAAGAAGAGAATTTTTAGGGAGAAAAAAGTTTGTTAAGTAGATAAATTTTAAGATTGACTAAAAAAGATTTTTTTATTAGAAAATTAGAAAGTTTAGTTGCTTTAGAATTTTAATTACTATAAATTTTTAGGTAGATAAATTTTAGTCCATAGTAACACGTGGCATGATTTAAGGGGAATGCTTGGGAGATAGACACATGGCATAGAAAAGCTTCTCCTATAGTATATTATAATAGATATATGTTATTGGAACCGATCCAATAATATGTCTAATGGGCCGGTCCAAAATTATTTTCTATATTTATATATAGAAGTATGCAATCATTAGTTTCCGACTCAACCTAACTGCCGCCTCAAGCCATTTCCTAGTCACATTGTGAGAAAATTATCCTCGTAAAAAATCAGCAATTTGATCGTGATCTTTCATGTATGGGGTTCTGGAGGTGCAGTGAGGGTGTTCTAAATGAGGGTGCAATATCCCTCTCCTCAAATATATACTCTTCATTACTATAGTTAATTTAACATGTCACATTTGGATCGTGGGAATTAAATCATATTTCAAGCATGTGCTTGATTTGCGAATTTGAGCTGGAATACGATTCCCGTAATACAAGATTCCCCTGGACATTGGTCAGTAAACTTTGACCAATAGAATGGCATTTGAAGTGTACAACATATTCAAAATAAAGTCTTAAATGTTTAACTACAATAATACAATATTCTTAATTAGGTAAAGCAAAGATACTCTACATCTTCGATTAATATTAAGTAAAAGTGCCCTCCTACCCGTAGGTTGTTCTAGGGCCGATTTCTAGTTCAATTGCCTACCTTAGATTTTATCTACCTCATAGTGTTATAAGTCTTAGATCGTATTATAAATAATAAATAAAACAATTCTTTTATTTATTTAAAAAAAAAACACCAAAAGGTAGAAAGAGCACTAACAAACATGGTGCATATTATAATGGGTGGTTCCAAAGTAGTAGTTTGGTTTTCTTTCTTTTTACCTCTTTCAACATTATTTACCCTCAACTGCAATTTTTTTTTAATAATAAATTTGTGCTTATAAAAAATAAAATATTAATAGAATGATTTTTGTTGTCTTTATAGTTTGAATTAATTATGTTATATAGAGGCTGGTGATGGGAGACCATCCACAATGTTTCTTGTGGAAAAGGGTTGTGTATAAGGTATATATAGACAATCTTCATGGGACCCACAATACATACTTACAATGGAGAGTTGTGTATATTTAGATATAGACTTATAATAAACTATTAAATTGAAACTAAAAATCTAACTAAAATTGGTCTTTTGAGTTGGGCGGACTCACATCAGGCGTAGTTTCAAAGCTCGCTTGGTATTAGACAGACTCTCAAAGTCCGCCTACATAATGAAGAAATTTTATTTTTTTAATTTATTTTGGGTCAAACAGACTTTCAGTGTCCGCTCTGAAACAGTATTGTGACTCGCATAACCCTAAATAGGGTTAGAGATTGTATTTATATTAATAATAGCTGATTTACAATAATACCCTTTTGGGTATGGATCCTACAGTATACATGATTACAACACTCAATAACAGCCTCCCTCAAGCTGAATGGGTAAGTGACGAAAGTGAGAGCTTAGAACACAATTGAGAATGGCAAGATTTCAGCAGACTCTTAGTAAAGACATCAACCAATTGGTAGCGAGTAGGGATGTAGCGAATCTGTAAGGCCTTTCGGGCAACACGTTCTCGTACGAAATGATAATCAATATGGACATGTTTTGTGCGAGAGTGTTGGATTGGGTTAACTACCATGTATGTGGCACTGATGTTATCACAGAAAATAGTCGGAGCAGCCTTCAAATATACACCCAAGTCAGCAAGCAAATATTGAATCCAGATAATGTCAGCAGCACTGAGTGCCATAGCTCAGTATTCAGTGCCAACCTTATCAAAACCAGTGAGGATAATGTTGTCAACATAAAGGAGGAGAACAATAATGCCATGAGAAGAAGAACGGACAAATAGTGAATAATCCGATTTTGAAGAAGTAAAGCCAAGTTCATTGAGAAATGAGGTAAAACGATTAAACCAGGCTCGAGGAGCTTGTTTTAATCCATATAATGCTTTGTGAAGTTTGCAAACATGGTTGGGATAGGCTTTGTCAACAAAACCGGGTGGTTGGGCCATATAAACATCTTCATCGAGGTGACCATGCAGGAAAGCATTTTCAACATCTAACTGACGAATGGGCCAGTTAGATGTAGTGGCAATACTGAGAACAAGGCGAATAGTAACTGGTTTAACAACGGGACTGAATGTCTCATTGTAATTAATGCCTTGTAGCTGCTTGTAGCCTTTGGCAACAAGACGACCCTTGTAGCGATCAATAGTACCATCAGAGTGTTGCTTAATTCTATAGACCCATTTGCACCCAATAAGATTCATTGTGGGTTGCTTAGGTACAAGGGACCAGGTCTGATTGTGAATTAAAGCATTAAATTCGTCAATCATCGCAGCCTGCCAGTTACGATCTTTAGAAGCAGCAGTAAAGGTAGAAGGTTCAGGTGGGAGTGTGGCTTTTTGAGTCAAAAAACACATAGGAATAGGGTGTTTAGTAGCAAGAAGGGAAGGAATTACCCGTGGTTTGCGTGTACCATCTTGATTACGTGTGATCATGTGATGTTGAACAGGAGGAAGCACTGGGACAGCCGAGTTATCCGACGACGAGGTAGAGGAGTGTTGTGGGGATGAAGTAGAGAGTGGTACTAAGGGTACGTATGGGGATGACGGAACCGATGTGGATGGGGCAGGTTGGATTGGACTAGAGGAGGAGGACAACGAGGGTGACTGGATAGGATTAACTGGGACCGATGTGGATGGGGCAGTAGTCGGCAATATAAGAGGGGGGTTGGGTGCCGTAGGTATAATGGGAGACGGAGAAGAAGGGAGTGTAGTTTGGTTGGGAGCAGTCCAGCGAAAAATGATGGAGGATGAAGTCTGAGATTGCAAGGTGGGGAAAGACCCAGACAAAGTTGGAAACATATTTTCATCAAATAATACATGGCGAGACGTGTAAACACGATCAGTTAGAGGATCAAGACATTTGTAACCCTTATGAGAATCACTATACCCTATAAATATACATGGTTTAGATTTGGGATCAAATTTTTTCTTACGATAGGGTACTAAATAAGGGTAACACCGACATCCAAACACACGTAAGAAATTATAGTCAGGTTGACGTGAAAAAACTCGTTGGTAGGGTGATTGACCTTGTAAAACTGGTGTAGGTAAGCAATTAATGAGATACACTGCGGTGGAAAAGGCTTCGGGCCAGTAAGTGAGGGTAAGGTTGCTTTGAAAAAGCAAGGCTAAACCAGTTTCTACAATGTGACGGATTTTGCGTTCTGCTAATCCGTTCTGTTCAGGTGTGTGAGGACAAGAAAATTGATGATGAATACCATTGGTGTACAAAAAGTTTCGTAAAGGAGATCCAATGTATTCACCACCACCATCGGATTGTAACAATTGTATTTTGGATGAAAATCTATTTTCAACTACAGACTTAAAATGACGAAATGATGCATCCACTTGATCTTTGGTATGAAGAAAATAAATGGGCATTTTGAGCAAATAACCCTGTCAGGTAATTGAAACTAAGAAATGACCCTGACATTTTTACTATTTCTCAAATAACCCTGAAATGGATGGAATCGTTAACTTTCCATCTTCCTAGTCACATGGCCATGTAAAAAGACCCAAAAGTCCCTAACTAACTCATCCCCTCTCCAGCTCGAGTTAACCAGGGTTGTATACCACATCTCTATACCAATTCATTCGAGGAAAATCTGACGGTAAATATCAACGCACGAAACGTACTCAATTTAGTCTCCAATCTCTCGTCTTCCTCTCACTCTGTCTTCCTCTCACTCTCAGGCTCTCGTCTTCATCTCTCTATCACCCCCTTTCTCTTTGCAACTCTCTTATCTCCCCCAATGATATGGACAAAAATTTTCGACTAATCGAGATTAAGAGATCACCTAAAATTAATGCCTTATTTTTGCTAAAAAGGAAACAGGGTTTGTAAAAGTTTTAGATCAGTTTCCATGGAAGTATTGAAGTAATTGACTAGTTTACAATTGTTTTGATTGATATGTTTTAATCTGAAGCACAAAACCTAGAATCAAATTTCTTCAAGAAAGCAAAAAAAAAAAAATTCAATTGGTGCTGAATATTTCAACCTCGGAATCAATTAATGGATATCATCCAAATTACCTCTGCAAGTAAAGCTTCTCTATTTTGTTAAAGAGCTTCAAAATTGAGCTTCAGATCAACATAATCAGCTTTGAGAATCCCATAATCTCTATCTAATTATTTGGTTTTCCATCTAGCTCTTCAATTTTGAAACCAAACAATTACCTGTCTTGGCTGAAGACCCAATTCTTGAGCAAGTTTTACTTTTCGTTCTGGTTCTAACTTGTTTTCTACCTCAAAATTTTTCTCTAAAGCCTTCACTTCATCTACACTTAATCTCCATCATCAATAATTGGATTTATTACTTATGGGTTTGATCGACAGTGATGATGATGAATGAACCTCAATTCCATCAATAACCATGGCTTCTCTCTGGGCCTACCAGTAATGGATATACTTATCATCATCATCATCAAATGGTTTTGGATGAGTCGACGTCTAAGGGTTGTGCTATGGGTGTTCCATGTGATCCAGCGTTTGTGGGGTCCATGGCTGTTTGCGATTCTGGGTGTGATGAATATCATCAAATGGTGATGAATAATGGGTTCCATCAACAACAGCCATGGCTTGATGTTCCTGGGCTCACCACTGTTGAATGTATCTCTGATCATCAGATGGTATCAAAATCATCAGTTTCTAATTATAGGTTTGATTGTATGATAATGAATCAGTTCCATCAATTACCACCTGTGGTTCTTAATGGCTTTGTTAATAATACGGATTAATTTTATGATCAGATAATGATGTTTGATTCGAGGATTGATGATGATTTTGTAGTGATCGGACGGTTAAACTATTATGACGAGATGGGGATGGTGAGTACTGGTTCTGGGTTCTAATAAATCAAAATTGTGTAAGAAAAATTAATCAAATCAGAAGATCGAAGAAAGTGTAAGCGCAAGTGTTTGAGAAATGTAATGGATGGGGTCTTTTGTAATCAAAATTGCGTATGAAAAATTAATCAAATCAATTATTTTATCAATTTATCAAAAATTATACATATTTTGTAAATTATCAAAAAAAAAATCTGCAATTTCAGCATCCTAAGAAGAGAAAACTAACCCGGTCAAAATGTGGACCGATCTAGACCATCAACATGAAATATGCTAGGATCGGTCCACTTGTCCCACAAGCCACAACCCTAGTTAACTCGATTTAGAGAGGTGTTGGATTAGTTTAAGGGTATTTAGGTATTTTTACATGGCCATGTGATGATCACGTGTGCCTAGGGATGGAAAGTTAACGATTCCGTCCAATGCAAGGTTATTTGAGAAATAGTGAAAATGTGAGGGTCATTTTTTAGTTTTAATAACTTGACAGGGTTATTTGCTTAAAAAGCCCAAAATAAATCCATGAGTACTGGGTGTAGTCATCCACAAGCAATAAAAAATATTAAAACCCACTTTTTGAAGTGGTGGGTGCAGGACCCCATAAATCAGAGTGAATAAGAGATAGTATTTTATTTGTATAATGAGTTGCGGAAACAAATGGCAGTTTATGATGTTTGGCAGAAACATAATTATAACATAAACCCAACTGTTTTGGTGAAGAGCTAATGCTAAGATTCTTATTGGAGGCTAAACTAGCGAGAGTACGATTATTGGGATGTCCCAAACGACGATGCCAGATAGAAGCTGAACAACGAGCACTGGAGAATGCAGAGGGAGAGGATGGTGGGATGCCAGTAGGAAGATGAGGAATAGAGTACAATCCTCCTCTACTCGGGCCGCTGAGAACTGGTCTCCCCGTGCGTCGATCCTGTATTAAAAAACCAGCACGATCAAAGGTACAAGAGTAGTTATTATCATGAGTTAGTTGTGCCACAGAGATTAAGTTTTTAGACAAATTGGGAACGTGAAAGACATTAGACAATGGAAGAGTACTAGTGGGTGTACGTAAAGTGACATTACCAGTAGCAGTAATGGGGAGAAGTATACCATTACCAACTAGAACTTGATCAGATCCAGTGTAGTCAGTGCGATTAGGGAGAACTGATGGATCAGATGTCATGTGATTGGTTGCACCGGTATCTGCATACCAATGTTGATCAAAAGGGGTGGCCTGAAGTTGCATCGCGGCGAAGTTCTGAGGCAGATCGTGAGGCTGAACGGCATGATTGAATCGCTGATAACAAGTTGTAGCAACATGACCGACCTTTCCACACAGCTGACAAGTAGGTCGGTTGTTGTAAAAATCATACTAAAATGGAGGAGCGCGAAGAATAGATTGCTGATGAGGGTGAACCATTGGTTGAGAGTAATACGTGGGATATGAACGACCTCCACATCCACCTCGGCCACCACACCATTGATAACCACCACCACGACCACCACGATTGCCACGACCTCCAGAGGAAGAGAACTGATTGCGATTGGTGGACTGATTGCGAGGTTGTTGTGGGGACGATGAAGACCCAGCAACAAAAGCAGTTGTCTGTGTGATTCAGGCTGTACTGGAGTGGCGGCAACCCACTACAGTGATAGAGGTTCAAAGTTTCCTAGGTTTGGCTGGGTATTATAGGCAGTTTATCGAAGGATTTACGTGGATAATAGGTCCTTTGACAAATCTCACTAAGAAGGACATTCCATTCAAGTGGGATGACAAGTGTGAGCAAGCGTTTCAAGAGTTGAAGGCTAAGTTGAAGGCAGCCCCAGTTTTGATCATTCCAGAGAGTGGAGCTGGACTTGTGGTGTATACTGATGCATCGCATCAGGGACTGGGATGTGTTTTGATTCAGGAAGGACGAGTGGTTGTATATGCATCGAGACAGTTGAGGACACATGAGCACAACTATCTGACGCATGACCTCGAGTTAGCAGTTGTAGTGTTTGCACTCAAGATATGGAGACACTACTTGATAGGTGAAAGGTTTGAACTCTTTTCGGATCATAAGAGTCTCAAATACTTGTTCTCACAGAAGGAGCTGAACATGAGGCAGCGAAGATGGTTGGAACTACTAAAGGATTATGACTTTCAGTTGCAATATCATCTAGGAAAGGCTAACGTAGTGACAGATGCGTTGAGCTAGCAGCCTAGGGGTATAGTGGCATCTATGATGGTCCAGCAGTGGCGACTGTTGGAGGTAGCATCAGAGTATGACTTTGATTTGGCAACCCGCGAGCAGAGACAACTGTTGTTGGGTAGTGTGGTTATTCAACCTACTTTAGTAAGCAGAATCATTGGTGAGTAAGGAAACGACCAATGGTGTCGTGACAGAGTTGCAGGAATTCAACGGAGAAAGATCACGGACATGACCGTAGGGGTAGACGGCAAATTAAGATTCAAGGGTCGCTTGTATGTTCCAGAGAAATCTGAACTGAGGAAGAACATTTTGAACGAGGCACATCGTAGTAAGTATACTATACATCCTGGAGAGAACAAGATGTATCGGGATCTCAAACGACATTTCTGGTGGTCAGAAATGAAGCGTAGTGTTGCAGAGTTCGTGCGTACATGATTTACTTGTCAGCAGGTAAAGGCAGAACATCGGAAACCAGCGGGTACTTTGCAGTCCTTAGATATACCCGAGTGGAAGTGGGAGAACATATCTATGGATTTTATCGATGGATTACCTAAGACTACAAAGGGAAACGACTCCATTTGGGTGATCGTGGATAAACTGACTAAGTGCGTACACTTCGTGCCAGTCAAGAAGACATTCACAGCAGAACAGTTGGCTACGTTGTATGTGAAGGAGATTGTTCGATATCACGGAGTACCAGTCTCAGTGGTGTCAGATAGAGATACTTTTTTTGCCTCGAAGTATTGGAGAGCTTTTCAAGAAGCTATGGGAACGCAACTTGACTTTAGCACGGCTTTTCATCCACAAACGGATAGGCAAACGGAGAGAGTTAACCAAGTGCTGGAGGACATGCTCCGTTGTATAGTTCTAGACTTTAAGGGTAATTGGAAAGATTCATTACCACTTGCTGGCAGGCCTTGTCGATCTTCAGTGTGTTGGGCAGAAGTCGGAGAGTCGAAAACAGTACAACAGACTACAGAGAAGATAGCCTTAATCATAGAGCGTATGCGAGCAGCTCAGAGTCGTCAGAAAAGCTATGCCGATGAGAGGCGTAGGGAACTTGAGTTCGAGGTAAGTGATTAAGTGTTACTGAAGGTATCACCGATGAAGGGTGTTCTTCGATTCGGTAAGAAAGGAAAGTTATCACCACGTTTTGTTGGACCTTTTCCTATCCTAGAGAGAGTAAGGAACGTGGCATACCGGTTAGCTTTGCCAGATCAGTTAGCGGGAGTTCATGATGTCTTCCATGTGTCTATGCTTCGAAAACATCTCAGGGATGAGAATCGTCCAGCAATAGTTGATTTCCACAAGTTAGAGTTGCAGCCAGGAGCAACCTATATAGAAAAGCCGTATATAATTCTTGACTACTAGGAGCAGAAGCTAAGGTCAAGATCAATACCTTGGGTGAAGGTGCAGTGGCATCATCATGATGAGCGCGAGGCCACGTGGGAAAGAGAAGAGGAGATGCGCGCAAGTTACCCAGATTTTTTTGATGAGGTATGTGCGAGGACGAAATCCTCTTTTAGGGGGGTAGATTGTAATACCCTTATTTTCTTAAGTTACTAATGTTGGGGGCAGCCACTCTAGATAAAGGCACCCTATAGAGATTTAGTAGGATTAGGGTTAAGTTAGTATTAATTAGAACTAACCCTAACACCCCATTATGTTTCCATCAGTTAGGAGAGAAGGGAAGAGAGGGAGAAGGCTGCTCAGCCATTGCAAGGGAGAGAGGGAGAGAGAGAGCCTCTTGAAGGCGAACCCATAGTTTTGTGAAGAAGAAACCTCAGAGAATCAAGCTTGTGGCTGGGGATCATCATCTTCTTCTTCTTCTTCTTTGGGATTCATCTTCCTTGGTGTTTTGATGCAAGTAATAACTTGTTCCTTTGGTGTAGACTTAGGATCTCTACATTGCTTTGATGATTTCTCAATGTTCATGATAGAACAACACTCTTAATATATAATCTTATTTGAGTTAGTAGTCTAGTGTATCCTCCGTGCAAAACTCACTCATCATCGAGAACGGAGGGAATTGGACCTCATCGGACTCATTCTCACCATCGGAACTCTCTGTGTATGGGTTAGTGACCTATCATCAATCATAGGTGGTTAGAAATACATTAGGACTCATTGCATGTAGACAGGAAGCTTTTATAACGCTTAAAATGGTTTGCAAAAACATTTTTGCGTAATTTCCCCAGCCTGTATCGATACCCCTTAAAGGGTGTATCAATACTGGACTCACCTGTTTGACTGGTGAAGACTGGTCAGTATTGATACTGACCTCTCCTATGAGCTTAGTATCGATACAGACCAGGTGTTTATCGATACACCCTTCTGGGTTTTGTGTGTTGCGTGATTTTTGGACCTAGGGCACCCTGTCCTTTTGGTCCTTTTGTGCTAAAGCTCACATACTTTTTCTTCTCACTATATATAGAAAGAGAAGCTAACCATGTGAGCTTGAGCTCTAAAAACTAAGGAAGAAGAAAGTATTTTTGTTAGCTTCAAGAGAATAAGGAATATTCAAGAAATCAGCTTTTTGTCATCTTCTCCATTGTTGTCGTTTCAAAGCTTTTGTGTGGAGTAGATTCATTCTTCCTTGAGAGTCATACTAACTCTCTCTCTAGTTCTTCATCTTAGCTAGAAAAACTTAGGACTTCCATCTGGTATGAAGATCTAGTAGGGCTTAGAAACCCAAAACACTTCATCACTCTTACTGTCACCTGTGAAGTTCCGGTGAGGTCACCGGTAGAGCTCCGGTGAGCTGAATACTTGACTGGGTTCAAGTGAAACTTGTAGATTCAAGCACAAGTGTAAGACTTGGAGGATTCTGAGTTGGAGGCACACTCAATCACCATTGAAGAGGCTGTTCCTGGATTCGTGTCGTGAAGAAAGACTGGTTGAGTTTTGCACGAGGAGATTCGTGTGGTCGATGTGAACGGTTGTAAGATTTCTATTAACTCTTAGTGGTAATTTCTGGACTAGGTCCCGGGATTTTTTCCATTAGGTTTTTCCCCGTCAACAATAATCATTTATGTCATTTATATTCTTGTGGATGATTTTTGTGCAAGATTGAAATATTCAATTATCAGTAAATTCCGCATTTGAGAATCGAATAAGTCAATAATTGGTTGTCCCAATGTCGCATCATATAGCTCTATCGTGAATTTAGTTGTTAAAAGGTAGATATTGATCCCCCTTCTATATACACCTAGAGATAGGTGAAATTTCAATTGGTATCAAAGCATAGTTCACCTTATAAGGTTTAACATCCTGGTGAGATCCTTGTAGTAAATTATGGAAGGAAGCTCCGTGAACAGACCTCCATTGTTCAACGGTAGTAACTATGTGTATTAGAAAGCACGCATGAGAGCCTTTCTAAAAGAGTTTGGAGGGCTGTAGAAAGTGGTTGGTCCCCTCTAACCATAACCGCCACAGTGGACGGTGTGGCTATGACCAAACCTAAATCCATAGATCTCTGGACTCAAGATGAAATCGATAAGGGCACCTTTAACAGCAAAAGCCTCAATGCCATATTCAATGCTGTAATGGCAGACTAGTTTCGAAGTACCTCAAATTGCCTCATCGCAAAGGAGGCATGGAAAAAATTAGAAATCTCTAATGAGGGTACCCAGACTGTCAAGATTACCAAATTGCAAAGGCTTACATCTCAATTCGAAAATCTTCGTATTGAAGAACATGAAACCTTCAACGAGTTTTATGGAAAACCCGGTGAGATAGTGAACAACTCCTTTGCCCTAGGAGAGACCATTTCAAACTCCAAGATAGTCCGTAAAGTGCTGAGATCTCTCCCCGAAAGATTCGAGGCTAAAGTTACGGCTATCGAGGAGAGTAAAGATATTGATGTTCTTCTTCCTGAGGAACTTGCAGGTAATCTCAAGACATTCGAATCAAACTTTAGATCATCGAAGAAGCCAAAGAACATTGCCTTCAAGGCTTCCAAGCAAGTGACAAGCAAGGGTGATATATCCTCTGATAACTCCAGTGACGATGAAATTGCTCTTCTCTCTAGGCAGTTTAAGAAGTACTTGAAGAAGAAAGGAAGATTTCAGAAATTTGACAAGTATAATCACTCCTCTTCTAAATCTAAACCTCATGAAAATTTCAAGTCATTTGATAAGAAATTTGAGAAAAAGAAGAGTGATGAGATTCAATGCTACAAATGTCGGGGTTATGGTCATATGGCTAGCACTTGTGCAAACAAAGGAAGCTCAAACCACTCAAAGGGGAAGAAAGCAATGAATGTTACTTTCGATGATTCTTCGTCGGACTCTGGATCCTCCAAAGAGAGTGAAGGAGAGATGAAACAAAATTTCGTTGCCTTTACCGTCTCTCTACCATCATCACAAGAACAGGGTGATGAAGGAGACATATCTAATCAATCGTCTAGTGGGGATGATATGAACAAAGAGGAACTCCAAGAAGAACAACTGTTCTCTAAAATTTTAGAGAATAGCAAGAATCTCACAAGGAAGAACAAGGAACTTCAAATGAAGGTTACATCACTTAAAGTGGAAAAGAAGGACTTGATCCTTCGAATGAATGAGAATTCCAAGAAGGCCTTGGAAGACACTATAATTCTCAAAGGAAAAGATAAAGAAATCGAGATCCTCAAGAATGAACTTGGGATGGAAAATGAGAGAGTTACATCTCTCCTCAATGAGATGAAGAGGTTGAAGGAAGAGATATGTAAGTCCAAAGAGATGTTGATGAAGTTCAACCATGGGTCGAACAATCTAGTGTCAATGTTGAATGGGGCAAAGAACTCGGAGGACAAAAAGGGGCTTCGGTTTGACAACTGCAAAGGCGCTAGTACTTCAACATCAACAACCTTCGTGAAAGCCAAGACGTCCCCTTCCTCACAAACAGGTGCTGTTACACATGCCAATGAATAAGTTACAAAGCCTGTAGATAAGCAACAACCCTCATAACATGCCACCAAATTCCAAGCAGGGGCAAGAGGCACTAGGAGATCATCACAAATCATCCACACATGCTCATACTGTGGATATCAAGGTCACTTGAAAAATACTTGCAAGTTTTATTTGGATGACCTCCATCACTTCCATAGAGAAAGGGGAATGCTAAAGATGTTCAAGCAACTTCAACAAAAGGCAAGAGCCCTAACTGGAGAGATTGGAAGATTGACAAACCCCAACTTTGGAAAGAATATATATGGTAAAAGACCATATGTGGAAAAGGAGAGCAAACAAGGATGCACTCCTAAGCTAACTAATGCAGCTCCAAAGAAGAAGGAAAAATGGGTTTGGGTGAAGAAGAATGCTGAAATCAAGGCTTTGGTGGCACTCATGGCATATAAAGCGACCACAACGGATTAGTTTCTAGATAGTGGTTGTAGCCGACACATGACTGGAGACAAAGGATGCTTCTCACACCTTGAGAAATTCTCATGTGGGAATGACACTTTTGGAGATGGAAGCACAGCTATGGTGACAGGGAAAGGAACAATCAATCTCCCTAGAATTCTAGAAATTCATGATGTCCTATACGTCAAAGGTATGCAAGCCAATCTCTTAAGCATTAGTCAAATATGTGACTCTAACTATTCGGTAACTTTTAATTCACAAGGGTGCGTCATTAAATATCCGAATGGGTTAGAAAGCATTCATGGGAAGAGAACTTCCAGTAATTGCTACATGGTTGATTCATCAACTAAATTATTTTGTAATCTAACCAAGATGGACACCACACTTCTATGGCACCAAAGGATGGGCCATGTTAACTTTAAGGACCTTGCTAAGTTAACCAACAAAGAAGCTGTAAAAGGTGTCCCAAAGCTATGCAAAGAGGTTGGTGGCAAGTGTGGAGCGTGTTTAGTGGGAAAGCAAACATGAAGCTCTCACAAAGCCTCTAAAGATATTCTCACAACTGAACCTCTTCAAATAATTCATATGGACCTCATGGGTCCAATGAGAACTCAAACATAGGAGGTACTAGCTACATTTTGGTTATGGTTGACGATTTCTCTCGGTTCACTTGGGTGGCTTTCCTTTGTGAGAAATCCGATACCTTTGATGAGTTTTTTGTCATTGCGTAGAGAATTCAAAATGAACAAGAAAGAAAGATCAAGAGAATTAGAATTGATCGAGGAACCAAATTCCATAACACTAAAGTTGAAGACTATTGTGGTGAACATGGAATCAAACATGAATTCTCGGCTCCAATCACTCCTCAACAGAATGGAGTTGCTGAAAAAAAGAACCGGGTAATTCAAGAGATGGCAAGAGTACTTCTTCATAGCAAAGGTCTTGCTCAAAGGTTTTGGGGAGAAGCAGTATCAACCGCATGATATCTTGTAAATCGGGTCTACTTGAGGACCAAGGCATTAAATACTCCGTACGAGTTGTGGTATGGGAAGAAGCCTAATCTGAACTACCTTCGGACCTTTGGAAGTACGTGCTATATCTTGAGAGACCGTGAACATCTCGGGAAATTTGATGCAAAAAGTAATGAAGGCATCTTCTTGGGATATGCAGTGAACAGTAGAGCATATCGTGTCTATAACATGAAAATGGAATCAATGATGGAGTCTATCAATGTTGTGATCGATGACATGGGCTCAAGATTTGAAGACTCTAAGGATGAAGAGTTACCTCCAAATAGGTTGGAAGTAGTGAAGACTTCTAAAGTCCAAGAAGAAACTGTACCAACTCCCAATGAATCCCAAGGAGACACTCACAATGATGGCACAAGTGAGAAATCTAGTGTAGTGTGTACAGAAAGACAGCAAGATGTCTCCAATTCTCAACGTCCCAAGTGGGCAAGAAGTCATACCGAAGAGAACATCATTGGGGACGGAACAGCTGGAGTCAGGACGATAAGACAAGTTGAAAATATTGTAAAGTATGTGTGCTATCTCGCTGACTTAGAACCAACAAACGTCTTCGATGCGTTTCAGGATGAGAATTGGATCGAAGCTATGCAAGAAGAACTCAACCAATTCTCACGTCAAGATGTTTGGTTTCTTGTACCTAGACAAAAGAACATCAATGTCATAGGCACCAAATGGATATTTAAGAACAAGTCAGACGAATATGGTACCATGATTCGAAACAAGGCCAGATTAGTGGCACAAGGGTACAGTCAAATTGAAGGTGTTGAATTCGACGAAACCTTTGCTCTAGTTGCTTGATTTGAATCCATAAGACTCATGATGGCATTTGCGTGCTACATAAAAATCAAACTATTTCAAATGGATGTCAAGACTGCATTTCTTAATGGAATCCTTCAAGAAGAAGTTTACGTGGAGCAACCTAAGGGATTTGAAGATCCACACCACCTGGATCATGTGTATCGCCTCAAAAATGCACTGTATGGATTGAAGCAGGCCTCAAGGGCATGGTATGATCGACTCACCTCCTTTCTATTCAAGAAAGGTTTCTCAAGAGGTGGAGCCGACAAGACATTGTTTATACGATGGGCAGATAAAGATGTGCTCATGGCACAAATATATGTGGATGACATTGTCTTCGGCTCAACCACCCCAAAGGAAGCTGATTCATTTGCAGAACTTATGAGCAAAGAATTTGAGATGAGTATGGTGGGGGAACTTACCTTCTTTCTAGGCCTACAAGTTAAGCAAACTCATGATGGGATGTTTGTATCACAAAGCAAGTATGCAAAGAACCTGGTAAAGAAGTTCGAGCTGGAATCTGCCAAGGTCTACCGAACACCAATGAGCACCACCAAGAAGTTTTCAAAAGATGAATCAGGAAAGGGAGTCGATCAAAAGACATATCGAAGCATAATAGGGAGTCTACTATATCTCACTGCAAGTAGACCGGATATATCATTTAGCGTGGGAGCTTGTGCTCGCTATCAAGCTAATTCGAAAGAGTCTCACTTGAAAGTTGTAAAACGCATCATTCGATATGTCAAGGGAACTCTTGGATATGGGCTTTGGTATACCAAGGATACCAATTCTGAAATATGTGCCTACTCTGATGCAAATTGGGCTTGAAATGTGGATGATAGGAAGAGTACTTCGGGAGGATGCTACTACCTTGGACTCAACCTTGTGGCATGGCAGAGCAAGAAGCAGAACTCTCAGTCCCTCTCTACAGCTGAGGCCGAATACATCGCCGCATGTTCATGCTGCACTCAATTACTTTGGATGAAACAAATGCTTAGTGACTATGGTTTTGAACATGCTACTATGATTGTTTACTGTGATAACACTAGTGCTATAGACATAACTAAAAATCCTATGCAACAATCAAGAACTAAGCACATTGACATTAGGCACCACTTTATCCGTGATCTTGTTGAAGAAAAGGTAATTTGTCTTGAGCATGTCCCAACCGAGAAGCAGCTTGCCGATATCCTCACCAAGCCTCTAGACTCTATAACCTTTGAAAATCTCAGAAGGGCTATCGGTGTTCCCTCCATGACGTGAGCACACCATCGACCACACTCCTACCTCTTTGCTTAATGGTCTCTCTCTCTTTCTAGGTAGTAGAGTGTGTGTGTTTCCTAGATTGCATTGCATCACTGTTTTTGCGTTCTAGGTAGTCCTTAGAGATAATTAATGATTTCAAAAATTTTCTTGGTGTTTGTGCGTAATTTTATCGGTGATTTCTTTCATGATTTACGTTAAGCTTATATTGTCTCTGTTGAATCCTGACCTGAGAGACACCGATGTGATCTTGTCCGCTTGCCTCCTGTCACTAAAGATGGTTTGGATCACTCGTCCTTGAAGACATTTGCTACTGATCTTCGTTGAATATCTCTGCACTATAAACCTTGAGAACCTAAGTTTCTTGTTTCACACTTGTCTTCAGTCCTATGATTACGAGTATGGTTCATGCGTTGATTGAATGTGTGTGGCTTGATCCTTGTTTGTGTGTTCATTACATCTCTCAATCTATCTTGAATCAAACTAGTCTTGTAGACGAACTATCCTAGCATATGGGTTACTCAGTTATGATGCGTATCCGCTATACACATCAAGAGTGAGTCCTTGTAAAAGATGTTGAACTCAGTGTACCACCTAAAGAGTAAGCTCTCGTAAAAGATTTTGAGCTTGGTGGAGCCACCTAAAGAGTAAGCTCTCGTAAAAGATTTTGAGCTTGGTAGCATGATAGATTGTAATGTGACCACATGGCAAGCCTCGGTGCCTTGAGAGAAATCAATAACTAATCTATAATGAACTCTCAGGTAGATGTGATGAGTCATGATACATACTCTTGGGCTGTTTGTATTCTAAAATACACCTCTTTGGTCGTGCCCTATCATGTTGGTCTCGAACTACTTGGAACTGGCTAAGTGATTCATCTTCTATACTAGTATGGTTTGAAATAGCTAAGAGAGAATAGAATCTTAATGTTAATCAACTCTCAAGGATCTCTCTTCATTTTGTGACGTCAGCTCATGTGCACACACTCACCCCATGGTCTCGATAATCAGTGTGTTCAATCGAACTTGTGTTCTTTCGGGTTATACCTAGATAGTCTTTGAAAACCAGCCGCTCTTGAGACTATTGTGATCGTGTGTTCCCTCCTCACCTTGGTGATTGTTAGTCAGCTAAAGGGATCCAGTTGCGTACCCATATCGGAGTTGTGATTGAATCACTTCAAATGTAGCCAAGTGTAATACACGTGTTGTTTTTCATATCTATCGTTTTTATGAAATTGATTCTGAAAAATTTTAAGTGATATGACCAAAAGGGAAGCTTTTTTGTTGTCTTAGAAGTGCTGATCTATACTTTTCAACTGTTTTTCTTTGCTGGTATCGATACCCATATGGGATAGTATCGATACCAGAGTAGCCTGTCCAGTACCAGTGTTTTTCTCAGGCGGTATCGATACAGGTCGTAATCTGTACCGATACAACGCAACTGTAGTCAAGGGTATCGATACTCCTCCCCGATGTATCGATACCCCCTGGGCAGTTCGAGTTTTGCGCCTCAATTTTTGCGCAATTTCAACCCTCTTTTTAGAGGGTTATCGATTCTTTTTATTTTTCTCACTTCTATGTTAGGGTTTTGAGAGAGAGAGAGGGTGATTCTTCAAGGAGGGCTCCAAGTTCTTGATCTTCTTCCTCATTTGGGCATTTTGTTCGTCGATTCCTCTCGGTTCTCTTCTTGGCTAAGTTTTCTAGGGTAAGATCTCAGTTCCTCTTGTGGTTTTATCTCTCTATTTTCGTTTTTATGCCCTAGAAATCTTGTTTATGCCTTAGAACTTATCTCCTACCTCTTATGTTTGTGTTTTGTTCTTCAAATCATTATTCTCTTGCAAAGGGTAGGGTTTCTGTAGGTCTATTCTTAGTGATTATCTTGCATCTTTTTTTGTCTTATCTATTTCACTAACAAATGGCTGGTGGACAAAATAGAAAAGCACCTACCAACCCTTCCAAATCCACCACCCCTAAAGGAAAGGGTGTATCTCGACAATGATCACCCGTCACCTGTCCGGTGACTGGGGAGAAGTTTTACTCTGAAACTTGTTTGAAATCCTTCAATAAATCTTTCTCCAAATGCTCCCTCATTATCGAGCGCAAAGTTCGCTACAATCGTTTTGGTTTTGATGAGATTCGTGATATTATGCATATATGTCATAGTCTTAACCTGCTAGAGGGTGCGGGAACTGCCTATCCAAGGCTTGTTCGGTTGTTCTATGCCAACATACATGATATAGATGCTGAGAATTTTTCATTCAAGACCTATGTGTTGGGAAAATTCATAACCGTCAACCTGGATGTTCTTTATATCATCTGTGGAATGAATGCCATCGACGAGCCTATTGTCTTTCCACCACCCAAGGATCGAGAGGAACCCATCGTTCCCCTTTCCCGTTGACATCTCACTAGCATTGTCAAGTGGAATCCATCCCTGGACTCCAGCCCATAATTTTTTACTCAGGCATGCCCACTCACGATATCGTCTGTTTGCCATTATCATTGCCTATAACTTGTATCCCACTGGTGGGAACAAGAGCTTCATCACTCCTCTTATGGGTGAATTTATGTATCACATGATCAAACACTCCAAGTTTGACTTTGGCATATTCATCGTTAGGCAAATGATTCATCTTGTCCAATCCAACTTGTCCCAGTCTCTTATTTTTCTAAAGTTGATTAGTCGGATATTGGATCACTACGGTCTCTCCATTCCAAGCTCTGAGCCCGTTCAGGAGGCAAAACATATCATAGATGAGACTACCATCAGCAAAAGTGTTTCCCATCTCCGTGCTCATGCTCGTGGTCGAGCCCCGTCTCCTCCCACTGCTCCTGTTAATGACCCTGATGCTGCTCGCCATGCTTGGGAGCCACAACTCATGGACATACTTCTTCAGCTGAAAGATGCCAACTTAAATACTCAGAGGTGCTTAGTTGACACTCACAGAATGCTAGGTCAGATGGTGCCAATCCACAATCATTATGCCGCTGCACATAACTCCATATAGGGGAGTTTTTCCCAAAACTCAAGGGTGTGTGATTGAATTGAATATATATTGTGATACCTTGATGATTCGTGTGTGATTTTGCAGAAACTCTCATGTTTGTTTTATTTTTTTTCTTTTTGGGGAGGGTTTGCATCTTTGTTGAGTCCCTTGTAAGAACAGTCGTGTTGTAATGTAGTTTTCTTCTCGAAACTTCTTATGTATGGGGTTTTTTTCATGAAACTGACAAAGGGGTAGATTGAAAGGTCCCTTGGGTTTGTCAATGTTCATGATAAAACAACACTCTCAATATGTAGTCCTATTTATGTTAGTAGTCAGGTGTATCCTTCGTGCAAAACTCACTCATCATCGAGAACGGAGGGAATTAGACCTCATCGGACTCATTCTCGCCACCGAAACTCTCCGTGTATGGGTAAGTGACCTATCGTCAATCATAGGTGGTTAGAAATACATTAGGACTCATTGCATGGAGCTAGGAAGCTTTTATAACGCTTAAAATGGTTTGCAAAAACATTTTTGTGCAGTTTCCCCAGCCTGTATCGATATCCCTCAAAGGGTGTATCGATACTGGACTCGCATGTTTGACAGGTGATACTGACCTCTCCTGTGAGCTCAGTATCGATACAGACTAGGTGTGTATCGATACACCCTTCTGGGTTTTATGTGTTGCGCGATTTTTGGACCTAGGGCACCCTGTCTTTTTGGTCTTTTTGTGCTAAAGCTCACATGCTTTGTCTTCTCACTATATATAGAAAGAGAAGCTAACCATGTGAGCTTGAGCTCTAAAAACTAAGGAAGAAGAAAGTATTTTTGTTAGCTTCAAGAGAATAAGGAATATTCAAGAAATCAGCTTTTTGTCATCTTCTCCATTGTTGTCTTTTCAAAGCTTTTATGTGGAGTAGATTCATTTGTCCTTGAGAGTTGTTACTCATACTAACTCTTTCTCTAGTTCTTCATCTTAGCTAGAAAAACTTAGGACTTCCATCTAGCATGAAGATCTAGTAGGGCTTAGAAACCCAAAACACTTCATCACTCTTATTGTCACTGGTGAAGTTCCGGTGAGGTCGTCGGCGGAGCTCCGGCAAGCTGAATACTTGACTTGGTTCAAGTGAAACTTGTAAATTCAAGCACAAGTGTGAGACTTTGAGGATTCTAAGTTCAAGGCACACTCATTCACCATTGAAGAGGTTGTTCGTGGATTCGAGTCGTGAAGAAAGACTGGTCGAGTTTTGCACGAGGAGATTCGTGTGGTCGATGTGAACGGTTGTAAGATTTCTATTAACTCTTAGTGGTAATTTCTGGACTAGATCCCGGGGTTTTTTCCGTTAGGTCTACGGAATCACTTGACACGTAAGTAACGCCGACAGGGTTACCAGTGTTCGGGGGATGGATTTCGAGGCAGTTTCATCGGACTTACGTGGCTCACGGCCAGTGTCTCGATTGAATTACAGGGATGGGTGAAACGTAGGTAGTAACTAGAGAGCACTCTTTGACGCGAGAACTTAATCTTAATTGAAGAACATAAAACACGACAACCGTGAATCATGTGTATCTCTTTACATTGTTTAATCTGTCATCTTATCTTATGTTTATACACTGAAACTTGTGAAGCATATGGTTAACCAAAATCTAAGCCAAGGGAACTAGTGAACTTGCTGGCTAGGTTTTGACCTAGCACCGTTATTTTTTTACAGGTCCTGGGCAACAGGTGAATCCTCGCTAGAGGCGGTGATCACGTAGGCAGGATTTAGTCTTCGGAGACTTGCTTAAGTTCCGTGAAGATGTAAGACATCCTTTGTTATTTCTTTCAGTTTAGTTTGGACATTGTCTAGTCCTTTGATCTTTGCGATTATTTAATTATCCAGTTGTTTGACAGTTTATCTTTAAGTTGATAAAGTTTATTTCAGCTTTATTTTACTTATGTTGTGAATGTGAGTGCAAGCTTCTTGTCAGCTTTGTGAAAGGCGTTCACCCTAGAGCTACAAGTTGTTAATGTTTCCGCCGAAATGCCTAGTTCTCATTGAGTAAGGACTGCAGACCCAAAATGTGAGGGCAGGGTATCACACACACACACAAAAAGAAAAAGAAAAAACCATATGCACGTTACAACCAGGTGGGTTGACAGGTCGGTCCAGGCGGGTTGGCTGATCGGGTTACGCGGGTTAGTGGGTCGGGTTACGCGGGTTGGCGGGTCGAGTTACAGTCCAGGCTGGCGGGTTAGCGGGTCAAGTCAGGCGGGCTGACCAACCCGCTACCCCAACCCTACCATCCTGGACATGGGCCTATTAAGCACCAAGCCCGCCAGGATGAACCCGGGCTTGGTCCTAACAGGACCCATATCCCTTTATTCTGTTTGTTTTAAAACTAAACTTCAAGTGGGCTTGGTCTGACCAAGCCCATTTAAATCCTTTAAACAAACATCCCTTAAGACCTTAATCCCACGGTCTCCCTCAAGCCCATTTAAAACTAACCTAAACCAAATCAATTTTAGTTTTCAAAAATATAACCTATTTTGATCCTTTTTTTCCAAATTAGTAAGTAGTTTTTCAAAATTGTTTTAGAAACACAAATATAATGACAAATTTAGTAACTAAAACAAATGGGAAAAAATCTTAACTTCTAGAAATAATGAATTATTGAAAAAGGTCTCTATCAAAATAGGAAAAGGTCTCTATCAAAATAAGAAAAAGGTCTCTATCAAAATAAGAAACGGACCTATTTGGTTTGAATCTTTTTAACCAAGATTCTGGGACTAAATTTGGTGTTTATTTCTAACATGCAAATTAAATTTTAAACTAACAACAATCAGAATTAAATTATTAACATAAAATATAGATCATGGATCAAAATCAATTGATATTTCTTTATTGGTTTCTTGGATTGAATCCAAAACCAATATAGACTTATCAATTTAGGAGCCTTTTAGGTTTAGATTATAAACATAAAATAAAACCCTAAAAATCTAGGGTTCCTAGAACCCAACGATCCATGCACCTCCATCTTCCACATCTTCATCTCCTTTGATCTCCATCAAAAAATAAAGAACATAACATCCAACCTATACCCATGTGTAGGGTGTACATGAAATCTAGTATTATAAATTTAAATAGGCAGGGAAACCAAGAAACCAATTTTTCTTGCCCTTTTACATGCCTCCAAAATAAATAAATAATAAGATTCAATCACACAACCACATAAATCAATATTAAACTTAATTAATTGATCCATGATCCTAAACAATAAAAGATCCTAACAACAAATTAAGCTAGGCTCTGATACCACTGATAGGGATTCTAGGTTTTTAAAATTAAACTTGCAGCGGAAATAAAATTAGTTTAAAATTGTTTCCTGAATCCCATATGTTTCTTAATCGCTGTTAGGAATCTTAAGAAGGTTGGGATTTGTTACCTTTGAAGCGTGATTGATGAAGACACTATGTTGAAGTTCTCTTTTTCCTGCTTCAATCCACCGTAACGGATCTTCAAAATTGTTTCTCCTTCTTCTTCAAAACTAAACCCTAGTTTGTGTAACAATAGAGGCTAGGGTTTTTAGATGTTTAGAAGTAATTAGGATTAATGGAGAGGGAGAGGGAGGTGCCAACAATTTTTCCAGGGGTGGGCCTTGCAAAAATCGCCCCTCCCTTATGTATATATAAGGGAGGCCATCCTAACCCTACTACAACTCCTAATTAGATCTAAACTGGGTCCCACTAAAATCTAGCTAATTATTTCAGTTTCCTAATTCTTTTATAACTCTTATAAAATTAGGAACTAAAATAATAATTACAAGTTGGTCCACCAAGGACTTGTAATTGAACCCTCTAGGTTTAGTGGAATTAATATAAAACCCTCCTACTACTTAATTTATAAACAGTCCCTCCACAGTTTCTGATATTCGTAAAAATCCCTTGGCTTAGTAACATTTACAAGTCAGCACCATTGGGGTAATTACTTATTTACCCTTAACCATCAAATGCATTGACATTAATATTTATTCTAATAATCTTCTAAACATTTTAGAAGATTACTGGCCAGTTTAGAATAATATTCCATGCATTTATTTAAGTGAATATCTCTGAAGTGGATTTCATGTTGAATATTATAATCCTACTATGAGATCACAGTCATCCATTTTGCTCAGAATATTGGATCACGTTTTCATCGATTGACCTCACTGTTTGTAAAATAAAACAACTGTAACCCACGTACAAGGTATATACATATTCTCAGAATTAAGGACTTGTACCTAAAGTAGTGTAAAAATACTTTAAATANCAACTAGGATAAAATCACACTTACTCAAGAGACTCTTATGTGCACAAGATTTATAGATCAGTCAAGAGAGTATGTGGATTTATAGAAGAGATTCACAAGCTATATCAAAATAAAGTAAAGCAATTCAGATTTCTGAAATCTCTTATATGTTCAAGTATTCTATAAAAGATAGCCAATAATAACAAGAAGAACACTTAAAACATACATGTATTAGAATGCAATTAGTGAAAGCAAACTAATCATCAAAACTCACTCTTCAACCCAAAATGATATGTAATGCAAAATAAGGGAAAAGTGAGAATACAAACCTGCAGAAAAAATTCTGCTTGATGTGGTTGACCAAACAATAGTCACCACTTGTGTAGTAACTTGTTTCTTATCTAATAATAAAAGTTTATACATTTCATTCAGTATTGACAAGAAAACAAGATGACAAACACAAGAATATACACACATGTCCCAAAAAATGATTTGACAATAAATGGGCATGTTGTACAGTATGATACTTAGTAGATGAAAAGTCATGTTCAAATGCAATAAGAACTTCTCTACAAGTACATACTACAAACATTAGAATGCATAACAATCAACTAAAATGCAAACTAGTAGAACACTCACTCAACTACCCCAATGCAATCAAAACAAGGGAAGTAGTGAGAACATCAACAATCAAGTAATGGTACGACCACTACCACTAACCAATAAGTACTTAGATGACTTACC